>BQKN01062636.1:0-30579 GCA_022839385.1 Asparagus kiusianus
ACTCTTTTAGTGCTACGATATTGAATACGTAGACTTCGTCTTTCTTACGGGAATAGACTACTTAGAAATGCGTGCTAAACGCTGACTTATCCCTTCTTAGGATTCGGGATAAAAGTTCCCAGACTTGGATTCTGGTGTCTTTTTAACTTGGCGAAAGACTAAACCGGTAATACGTGTTCGGCATTGACTTATCCCTACTTAGGCTTCAGGATAAAGTTCCCCGCGCATGTAAGGTACAGATTTTGGCGTTATTAATAACGGTCTGCCATAATATCAAATATGTGGGCTTTTTTCCTTTTTATGGTTAAGTCTTAACCGGCAACGCGTGTTAGGCACTGACTTATCCCTACTTAGGCTTCGGGATAAAATTTCCCAGACTTAGATTCTGGTGTCTTTATTAATCAGTAAAAGACTAAACCGACAACGCGTGTTAGGCGCTGACTTATCCCTACTTAGGATTCGGGATAAAATTCCCCAGACTTGGATTCTGGTGTCTTCTTCAATCGGTAAAAGACTAAACCAGCAATGTGTGTTAGGCACTGACTTATCCCTACTTAGGATTCGGGATAAAATTCCCCGTGCATGTAAGGTACGAATTATGGTGTTATTAATAACTATCAGCCACAATGTTGAATATGTGAGCTTTTGTCCTTTTTACGGTGAAGGACTAACTGGCAACGCATGATAGGTGCTGACTTATCCCTACGTAGGCTTCGGGACAAAATTCCCCATGCTTATGAAGCACGGATTTTTGGAGTTATAATGTTGAAATATTGTGTCTTCTCTTGGGGCAAAGACGAACCCGATGCGGGAGAGGAAGAATTTTATATTCTATCTCCCAAAGCTGAAGAGGAAGAATTTTATATTCTATCTCCAGTTGCAAAGGAAACTGAAAGTGGGATCTCCACTTCAAGAATCCGGGAAGGTAAAACTAAGAGTGGGATCTCTACTCCGAGAATCAAAAAGATTCGGATAATCCTAACTGTTGGAAGGTTTGATTACCAAACTAAAGGTGGTTTTCTCGTTTATCGAGTGTGAATTGTGGTTTTGGCCCTAACTATAGGAAGGTTTGACCAAGTGGGATTTTAAGGCGACCCTAACTGTAGGAAGGTTTAATCACTCAATTTAAAAGTAGACCTCTTGTTCATGGAAGGAACCGAGAGGAGATTTTGGTTGTGGCCCTAACTGTAGGAAGGTTTGACCAGGTAGGCAGTGGGAGTAGGAGTAAAAATCACAGTGGGAGTATTGACTTGTACCGATTACTTAGTGGGGGTTCTTGGTGTCAAGTGATAAGAACTTAACACAAAGGTTTAACAATTCGTCAAGGATTGACAAATCAAAATTACAAGCATTATGTCCGGACTCTAACTATAGAAGTGTTGAGTGCACAGACGTAGCAGGAGTTTGAGTGGATTAAACCAGAAAGAATTTTAGTGGACCCATCATCAATTAATTTGATCAATGAGGGATTTTGTGGTGGCAGGTTGTAAACACCAGTGGGAGTTTTTTTTTGGAGGGAAGATTGATCCAACGAAGTAATCAATTCTTGTCTCAGCAAAAGAGTGTTTGGAAGTTGGTGGAATTGATCCCGACAATGAGGTGTGTTTCACCCTTGAACATTCAGAGTCTGAGTGGGAGTTTCTCATTTATCACTTCTTTGTAGTGACCGGGTTATCCCTAAGAATATACCATATAGCATTCTTCTGGGAATTTCGCGTTATATGAATCATCCACCCCCAGCTTCCTTTGCGAAACCGGATCTAACATTGTACTTAGTTGGATGATCGGGTTATTCTTAAGAATACCAGGAATCGCACTCTCCGGGAACTTCTCGTGAAAGAAAGGAAATAGTTTAGACTCATATACCTGTTAGAGTATTAGGGAGCAGTTTAACCTTATGTACCGGTTGGAGGATTGAGAAGCAGTTTATACTCGTATACTCTTCAGAGTGTTGGAAGGAGCAGTTTATACTCTTATACTTGTCGGAGTCTCAGGGAGCAGTTTAACCTCATATACCGGTTGGAGGATTAAGAAGCAGTTTATACTCGTATACTCTTCAGAGTGTTGGAAGGAGCAGATTATACTCTTATACTTATCGGAGTCTCGGGAAGCAGTTTAACCTCATAAACCGGTTGGAGGATTGAGAAGCAGTTTATACTCGTATACTTTTTGGAGTGTGCATTCGGCTTAATTTGGCATTATGACGTCAGCTTCAACTAAGGTTTGGATGCTATTTTTGAGAGCAAATCAAGCCTTGGTAGGATGAAGGATCCTCCTGTGGTACGTATAGTACTTTAGATCCGTAGTATTGTCAACTTCCTCCTGATTTACGATAGGTGGTAGTTTGATCTTGTTGTTCTTAAGGAGGGATTCAAAAATTGCTGGAACGTCTTCGTCCTTGAAGGAGTACTCTTTTAGAGTCTCGGATCCGAAGTCTTTTGCTGTCTTCGGGGTTATTGTTACGACGTCTGATTAACGTCAATAACTGCTGCAGGTGCCTTCCCCTTACCACGGGAGACGAATCTTGAGTTTGTAGGGTTAGCCGTCGGTTGGCTTCTTTTGGCTTTCTTCCTTCTGAGGAAGCATTCGGTCTGCTCTCCGCGTACCTTCAACTCTTTCTAAATATTAGACGGTGATACTCCCATAACTTCCAAAATATTAATGGATAGGTTGTTATGACAGGTTTGGAGGATGAAGTCCTTTGTGACTGGATCTCGACAATTCATTACCTTAATTCAGAAGCGCTTGATGGAGTCGTCGACCGTCTCTTCGTCTTCCTGTTTCTCCTAAAAGAGTGTCCTGATGGATACCTAGGCGTTGTCATCAAAGAAATTGCTGAGGAATGAGCTTTCCATGTCATCCCAGCCATTGATGCTTCCAGGCTTAAGACGACGGTACCAATCGAAGGCAGGCCCGCGAAGGGTGACAACGAATAACCGGACCATCAAATCTTCATTGCCAAAGATCATGCCCAAGTGGGACTTAAGTAGATCAGATATTAAGTGTTTTTCGTTTAAAATTGTTTTCTTTATTGTATAACTCATTACAACTTTGATCGTTACAATAAGTTCAAAAAGTTCGGTCTTTTTATAAGACCTTTACACAATAAAAATAAAAGATACAATTCTCTTGAAAATAAACGCAAGATCCGTTTATCGTCTCCTACTTGCTGTGTCTTCGCCTGTGCCGAGGTTTATCCGTGGACCACCTTTGATCAGATCCGGTTACTGAAAATTCGGCAGAGCTCCTACCTCACCAAGGAGGTATTTGCTTAAAGTGCTGAAATCGACCAAGCGAAATCAGTAGCTCTTCTCGAGATTAAGACCAAGCCTAATCTCGAGGAACGGACGGGAACATGCTTCAGATCCTTCAAATTGCTCCTTCTTTATGCCGGGATTCGCCGGATCTCGCTATCTCTTGCTGAAATCCATGCTCCCTTGCTCTCCAACTCGGCAGCACCTCCTCGTCTTGATAATTAATCCGCCCGCTGAAAGGAGGCCCTAGGCTTGTATTTATAGGCTTCAGTTGGGGGTTTTCGGATGAGAATGAATGATTCATCCTTATATTCAGTTAATAACTGATTAACAACGTTTGGGGATGATATCAGATCAGTTTGGATGCTCAGAAACGAATAAATCCTGAGAAAAACCGTCAAAAACCGAACAGGGGTCAAAATAGCGCGCGGGGGCGAATCTGACCCGCGCCCCCCGTGGGTCGAATCCTTCCGACCGCGCCCCCCACAGGTCGGATTCGTCCGACCCGCGTGGGTACGGGACGGATTCGTCCGACTTGCACGGGCGCGGGTGTTTTGGCCTTTGCTGTTTTTTGATCTTCCGAGACCTATATTTTCTACTATTTTGCGTATTTGAATGTCTTGTTGACTTGTACGATTTGCTAACTTGCTTCATGCGCTCGTTAGCTTCTTTACGGCGCATGGAACTGATCGACGCGCGCGTGTTGATTGACGCGTACGAGCTGATTGACGCGTGCGATCTGATTGACGCGCGCGAGCTGACTGACATATGCGCATGCTGACCGACGCACGCAAGCTGATTGACGAGCGCGCACTGACCGACGCACACGAAGTGATTGACGCGCACGTGTTGATCGACGCGCGCGAGCTGATTGACGCGTACGAGCTGACTGCTGAGCACGCAGGCCACTCGGTTCGCCGTTTCGCTTCATATGCTTGTCAGTGTCAGATAATCCTCTTTAACTCGGATAATCCTCTTCGATTTGGATAATGGCGTTCATCGCCTTCTTTTTATCTCGAGCTGTGTACGGACACCTATAGGCATTTTTAGATGCCTACAGATACCCCCTTCAAAGCATTTCAGACTCATTTCTTTTATAGAAGAGTCTGGAAGGCTTTGGATAAGATAGGCCTTTTCCTCAGTTTCGTAGAGGGACCTGTGAACTGCTGCAATACTTAACTTCTTCAGCCTTCAGTCTATTCATTGTTTTGTCGAATAGATAAAGTTCTTCCGGCGCTGCGTTTATCGTCTAACCATTGTCGAAATCTTAAATTGAAGTTGGTGTGTAAGTTTCTGAACTTAGCTCGTGTTATTGAGTTGACTTTGAGCTGATCATCTTCGTCAGAAATTCATATCTGAATCCGATTGAACTCCCTGAAATCGTCGTTTGCCTTATTTTGGCGAGATTGTTGATACATTGACCGTCATCGATCTTTACTGTAAGGTGTTAACCGGCGTTAACACAGTTTATACTCGTACGTTTGTTGGAGTCTATGCAGTTTAAGCTCTTAAGGCATTAGAGCATGACGGACCTAAATTCTGGGCTGCAGGACCAACTATTAAAGTTGTTTTGTCTGCAGATATGGATCTTATCCCGAAGTCATTGGATGCTCGACTCACGAGACCAACTAGCGAAGTTGATGCGTCAATGCCCCACATTTATAGAATTTTTGGCAAATTCTCAGCCATCAACGGGTTTGATTAACCTTTACCGACTACCTTTTGGGTCGGGCTAGCATGCAGATTGTTTAAATCCGTTCTGCACATAACGTTGTACTAAAAGAGTTAACTCTTTTAGTGCTATGATATTGAATACGTAGACTTCGTCTTTCTCCTATGAAAAGACTTAACAACAACGTGTATCAGACGTAGACTTAGGATTTTTGGCAAATCCTCAGCCTTCAACGGATTTGACATGCCTTTACCGTTTACCGTTTGAATCGGGCTTGCATGCGAATTGTTTAAGTCTGTTCCACATGTGACGTTGTGCTAAGAGAGTTAACTCTCTTAGTGCTACGATATTGAATACGTAGACTTCATCTTTCTTACGGGAATAGACTACCCGACAATGCGTGTTAGGCACTGACTTATCCCTACTTAGGATTCGGGATAAACTTCCCCAGACTGGATTCTGGTGTCTTTTTCAATTGGTGAAAGACTAAACCGGCAACGCGTGTTAGGCGTTGACTTATTCCTACTTAGGTTTCGGGATAAAATTTCCCGTGCGTGTGAAGCACGGATTTTGGCGTTATGAATAACAACCTGCCACAATGTCCAATATATGGACTTTTGTTCTTTTTACGGTTAAGAACTAACCGGCAACACGTGTTAGGTATTGACTTATCCCTGCTCAGGATTCGGAATAAAATTCCTCATGCATAAAAGGCATGGATTTTTGTTGCTACGATACTGAATACGTAGATGCGGTCGTTTTTATGGGAACAAACCATCCAGCAGTGTGGGTTAAGCACTGACTTATCCCTACTTAGTCTTCGGGATAAAATGTCCCAGACTGGATTCTGGTGTCTTCTTCAATCGGTGAAAGACTAAATCGACAACGCGTGTTAGGCGTAGGCTTATCTCTGTTTAGGAGTCGAGATAAAATTTCCTGCACGTGTAAGGCGCGGATTTTGGCGTTATTAATAACGACCCACCACAATATCGAATATGTAGGCTTTTGTCCTTTTTTAAGGTCAAAGACTAACCGGCAACGCGTATTAGGCGCCGACTTATCCCTACTTAGGCTCGGATAAAAGTCCCCGTGCGTATGATGTACGGATTTTGGAGTTGAAGGATGGTGTCTTATCTTGGGGCAAAGACGAACCCAAAATGGAAGAGGAAGAATTTTACATTCTATCTCCCGAAACCAAAGAGGAAGAATTTTATATTCTATCTCCAGTGCAGAGGAAACTCAAAGTGGGATCTCTACTTTGAGAATCTGAAGAGTGAAACTAGGAGTGGGATCTCCACTCCGAGAATCGAAAGATTTGGATAAGCCTAATTGTCATAAGGTTTGATTACCGAACTAAAGGTGAATTCCTCGTTTATCGAGAGTGAATTGTAGTTTTGGCCCTAACCGTAGGAAGGTTTGACCAAGCGGGAGTTTGAGGTGATCCTAACTGTAAGAAGGTTTGATCACTCGATTTGAAAGTGGACCTCTCGTTCATTGGAGGAATCGAGAGGGGATTTTGATTTTGGTCCTAAATGTAGAAAGGTTTGACCGAGTAGGAGGTATGAGATGATCCTAACTATAGGAAAGTTTGATTGCTCGATTTGTGGATCTCTCGTTCATTGGAGGAATCGAGAGGGGATTTTGGTTGTGGTCCTAACTGTAGGAAGGTTTGACCAAGTGGACAGTGGGAGTAGGAGTACAACACAGTGGGAGTGTTGACTTGTACAAATCACTCAGAGGGGGTTCCTGATGTTAAGTGACAAATACTTAACACAGAGGGGTTTGATAATCATCAATGTTAAGTGCACAGACACATTAAAAGTTCTAGTGGATTCAAACGAAAGGAGTTTTGGTGGTCCCACCATCAATTAGTCTGATCAGTGGGGGATTTTGTGGTGGAAGACTGTGAGTCTTCAAACACCAATGGGAGTTTTGTGAGGGAAGATTGATCCAACGAAGTGATCAAATTTCGTCTCAGCAAAAGAGTGTTCGGAAATCACGGTGGGTTTAGTGTTTATCACTTTATTTGTAATGATCAAGTTATCCCTAAGAAAGTTACATGTAGCATTCTTCCAGGAACTTTCCGTTACATGAATCATCCACCCTCAGCTTCCTTTTTGAACTGGGTCTGACATTATACTCAGTTACATGACCGGGTTATCCTTAAGAATATTACATATAAAAATTCTCCAGGAACTTCCCGTCAACTGTAGGGAACAGTTTAAACTCATATACCTATTAGAGTATTAAGAAGCAGTTTAGACTCGTATACTAGTCGGAGTGTCGAAAGGAGCAGTTTATACTCTTATACTTGTCGGAGTATCGCCATTCCCATTTGGCTTATCCTAGCGGTATGACGCCGGCTTCAACCAAGGTTTGGATGCTATTCTTGAGAGCAAAGCAATCCTTGGTGGGATGAAGGACCCTCCTGTGGTACGCACAGTACTTTGGATCCGCAGTATTGTCAGCTTCCTCCTGATTTGCGATAGGTGGTAGTTTGATCTTGTTGTTTTCAAGAAGGGATTCAAAGATGGCTGGAACGTCTTCGTCCTTGAAGGAATACTTTTTTTGGAGTCTCGAACCCAAAGTCTTCTGCTATCTTCGGGGTTACTGTTGCGACGTCTGGTTAGCGTCAATAGCTACTGCAGGTGCTTTCCCTTTATTACGGGAGGCAAAATTTGATTTCGGAGGGTTAGCCGTCGGTTGGCTTCTTTCGGTTTTCTTCCTTCTGAGGAAGTGTTCGGCCTGCTCTCCGCACACCTTCAACTCTTTCCAGTTGTTGGACGGTGCTACTCCCATAACTTCCAACACGTCCCAAGAGAGGCTGTTGTGATAGGTTTGAAGGATGAAGTCCTCTGTGTGATCGGATCTCGGCAGTTTATTGCCTTATTCCGGAAGCGTTTGACAAAGTCGTCGACCGTCTCGTCATCTTTTTGCTTCTCATCAAAGAGTGTCCTAATTAACACCTCGGCATCATCATCAAAAAAGTGAACGAGGAATAGGTACTCCAGGCCGTCCCAGTTATTAATACTTTCGGACTTAAGACGGCGGTACCAATCGAAGGCGGGCCCGCAAAGGGTGCCAACGAATGACCGAACCATCAATGCTTCATTGCCGGAGATCATACCCAAGTAGGACTTAAAGTAGATCAGATGTTATGTGGACAAACCCTTCCCGTCAAACGGCATGAAGTTAATCAGGTTGAACTTCGTCAGGTATGCTATTGAATCCTACTCTCTTGGATAGGGACATGGAATATCGGTCCTTTTCACCTCTCGAGCAGACATCAGAGCGTTGATTTTACTCTCGAGATCTTTCATTTTCTCATCCTCGCTCGTATCGGGCTTTGGACGATTCTCAAGATGAACAATGGGGCCACCCCCAGTGTTGTCGTTTTTGGTGGGACCACCCCCAGCGTCGTTGTTTTTAGTAGGACCACCCCTAGCATTCTGGTCAATGTGAGGGTCATCAGCATTGATGTATTCATCCATGTCTGAATCGCTAGCTGTTTGGCTAACATTGTTGCGATGACTGGATTCACCTAGCTGATTCGACAAGGCTCGAATCTGTTGGTCATGCTCTTCCCTCATCCGTAACATAACCACTTCCAATTTGAATTTAAATGCTTGCATCTGCTTGGCTAGAGCATCCTCAACCATTTTAGTTGTTTCCTTGGTGTTAATCATAAACACTTCGCGGGATTGCCCTGGGCTAGATACCGTATTATCAGAAGCGACTGCAGAGTTAGCATCTGATGCTTCATCATCCGAGGAAAACCCTCTCTGCATTCTTTGGTAGTCCCTGCGTCTAGTGGTCCCTGCGTGTAGTCGAGTCAGACGATGTGATATGAGGGGGTCAAAAATAGAAGGTCGAATCGACTTTCCCTTATCAACCATATTTATTGTGACTTCTGGAAGTTCGTCACCTTGAACGGCCGATTGTTTCTTACGGAAACACCTTGGCTTCGACTTTGCCATTATGTTGGAGATCCTCTCGAATACCGAGACCCTCTGTGGAGCAGTCTTGGGGCAGTTACACGCTAATAATACTGCCATGATAAGTTTGGCGCACGGGCAGTGAGATTTTGTTTCTCGGGTATATCTCTTCTGAGACTTATTCATACCCCCAGCCTGATAGTACAACTCATCGGTCAGATGAACGGAGCAACCTATCGTGTGTTGACACGACTCCCTTGGTATAACGTTGTCATCGTCAGATGAATACGTTTCTTTCAGGGGATTTGCCACTTTATTAGCATTCTCAATAGTCACATGTTTAGAACTACGCTTTTGGGAGTGCAGGATTTCAACATGCTCTTGGTTTTGGATACACACCCCCAGGCGGGTGGAAACCGGTGTTTTCCCTTTATGAGAAGGCTTGAAATTATTACGAGGGCATGCGTGACCCCTAGCTCGACGAGTCGCATGGGGTGCGATCACCGGACTTAAGCGTTCTTCGATCGGAAATTTGCCTCGATCTTTGTGTAAAGGACCCAGGTGATCTGTCATCCTCATCTTGAAACGGGACAAGTCTACGCTATCGCAGGGCTCTACCGGAGATGCGGAACTCAAAGGGATCGACGAAATAGGTGCAGAACATCTTCTGCCTTTACTCTGGCGCGGGTCAGATTTGGGTGACCCGTGGGTCGGAGGTTGAATTTGGGTGACCCGCGGCTTGGAGGGTCGGATTTGGTTGACCCGTAGCTTGGAGGGTCGGATCTGGGTGACCTGCGAATTGGCGGGTTGGATTCGAGCGACCTGCGAATAAGCGGGTCGGATTCTAGTGACCCATGTTTCGGCGGGTCGGATTTGGGTGACCTGCAAATTGGCGGGTCGGATTCAAGTGACCTACGAATTGGCGGGTCGGATTCGAGTGACTCGCGTTTCGGCGGGTCGGATTTGAGTGACCCGTGTTTTTCGATCTTTTCGGCCGCCGTCTTGGACTTTGGCCTCCAAACTTTGTACAGTTTTTGTGGTTTCTTTTCCACTTCTTTCCTCTGCAACCTTTTGGCCTATTGCGCAAGAATTCACGCGTGCGCAAGCAGTGCGCGATGCTTTTTAATCCGCTCTTCAAGCGTTGAACGGGTCCTTTTGACTTGTACCCATTCACTTGTTGGTGATTTGGAGGAGAGGGTATTTGTCCGTTGTTGGGGCACTTGGCGTTGCCTAATTTTCAGATCCGCCTCATAACGGATCCCGTCAATTGACTCCAAAGCCCTAACGAGTTAGCGCGCAAGGCGTTGGCGCTACCTTTGGCGAGCTCTCTTCGATAAAGTGGGCGCGCCTTCTAAACTCAACTCCTTGATTGAGGAGGAGTTCAGATCTGCAGATCCGGACTCGTTAGAGGCCGGAAGGGCGTTACAAGGTTCAGCTACCGCAGCAACGGGGGTGTTGATCTTCCTGCGCTTGCGAGAAGCAGAGGATCTGGAGGAGGAGGACGAGAGGTATTCTTCATAAATCTGTTGGTCGAACTCGTATTCGACCACCTCTTTAACCGGGATCTTAATCATCGGTTGCGACACGACGGCCTCGGCAGCGAGACCGTTGGCTCCCACTATGGTCGCCAGTTTGTTTTCGTCGAAAATTGTTTTTTTTACTGTATAACTCATTACAACTTTGATCGTTACAATAAGTTCAAAAAGATCGGTCTTTTTATAAGACCTTTACACAATGAAAATAAAAGATACAATTCTCTTGAAAATAAATGCAAGATCCGTTTATCATCTCCTGCTTGTGTGGGTGTCTTCGCCTGTGCCGGGGTTTATCCGTGGAGCACCTTTGATCAGATCCGGTTGCTAAAAATTCGGCAGAGCTCCTACCTCACCAAGGAGGTATTTGCTTAAAGCGCTGAAATCGACCAAACGAAATCAGTAACTCTTCTCGAGATTAAGATCAAGCCTAATCTTGAGGAACGGACGGGAACAGGCTTCAGATCCTTCAAATTGCTCCTTCTTTATGCCGGGATTCGCCGGGATCTCGCTAGCCCTTGCTAAAATTCGTGCTCCCTTGCTCTCCAACTCGGCAGCACCTCCTCATCTTGAAAATTAATCCGCCCGCTGAAAGGAGGCCCTAGGCTTGTATTTATAGGCTTCGGTTGGGGGGTTTTCGGATGAGAATGAATGATTCCTCCTTATATTCAGTTAATAACTGATTAACAACATTTGGGGATGATATCAGATCAGTTTGGATGCTCAGAAATGAATAAATCCCGAGAAAAACTGTTAAAAACTGAACAGGGGTCGAAACAGCACGCGGGGGTGAATCTGACCCGCTCTTACGTGGGTCGGATGGATCCTACTCGCGCCCCCCGCGGGTCGGATCCTTCTGACCCGCACGAGTGTGGGTCAGTTGAATCCGACCCGTGCCCCCCGTGGGTCGGATTCATCCGACCCGTGTAGGTGAGGGTTGGATTTGTCCGACTTGCGCGGGCGCGGGTGTTTTGGCCTTTGGTGTTTTCCGTTCTTCCGGGACCTGTATTTTCCACCGTTTTGCGTATTTGAACATCTTGTTGACTTGTACGATTTGCTAACTTGCTTCATGCGCTCGTTAGCTTCTTTATGGTGCTTGGAACTGATCGACACGCGTGTGATGATTGACGCGTGCGAGCTGATTGACGCGTGCGATCTGATTGATGCGCGCGAGCTGACTGACGTACGCGCGTGTTGACCGACATGCGCGAGCTGACTGACATACACGCGTGTTGACCGATGCACGTGAGCTGATTAACGAGCGCGCGCTGACTGACGCACACGAACTGATTGACATGCACGTGTTGACCGACGTGTGCAAGTTGATTGATGCGCGCGAGCTGACTGTTGAGCGCGCAAGCCACTCGGTTTGTCGTTTCGCTTCATGTGCTTGTTGGCTTCAGATGATCCTCTTTGACTTGGATAATCCTCTTCGATTTGGATAATGACGTTTATCGCCTTCTCTTTGTCTCAAGCTGTGTACGGACACCTATAGGCATTTTTAGACGTCTACATTAAGTAGGCGACCCCTTCCCGTCGAACGGCATAAAATTGATCAGGTTGAACTTCGCCGGATATGGGATCAATTCCCACTCTCTTGGGTAAGGACACGGAATACCTGTCTTCTTCACATCTTAAGCAGACATCAGAGTGTTGATTTTGCTCTCAAGGTCTTTCATCTTCTCGTCCTCATCTGTATCATGCTTTGGACGATTTCTAAGAGGAACAACACAACCACCCCCGACATTATCATCTTTGGTGGGACCACCTCGAGCGTCATTGTCTTCAGTGAGGCCACCCCCAGCATTGTTGTTTTAGTGGGGCCACCCCAAGCGTTCTGATCAATGGGAGGGTTATCAGCATTAAGGTGTTCATCCATATCTGAATCGCTAGCTGCTTGGCTAACATTGTTGCGATGATTGGATTCGTCTATCTGATTCGACAAGGCTCAGATCTATTGGTCATGCTCCTCTCTCATCTGTATCATACCCATTTCCAATTTGAACTTGATGTTCTCTTTTTGCTTAACCAAAGCATCCTTAATGATTTTGGCCATTTGCTCGGTGTTGATCATAAATGCCTCGCGGGATTGTCCTGGGCTGAATACCGTATTGTCAGAAATGACTGTAGAGTCAGCATCTGATGCTTCATCATCCGAGTATAATCCTCTATTCATCCTCTGATAGTCCCTACGCCTAGTAGTTCCCACACGTAACTAAGTTATACATTGGGATACGTCCAAAAAATGACAGGGACTAAAACTCTACGTTGACTTTCCTTTTATCGACCATATTGATAGTGACTTTTGGGAGTTCGTCTTCTTGCACAGCTGATCGTTTCTTCCGAAAACGCATTGGCTTAGTATTCGATGCTTCAGAGGAAAGCCTTTGGAATATCGAGACCCTCTGTGGAGCGGTCTTGGTGCAGCTATACGCTGATAATACTACCCTAATAAGTTTGGCACACGGACAATGAAATTCCATCTCCCAGGTATCTATCTTTCGAGATCAGTTCGTACTCCCAACCTGATAGTACAAGTCATCGGTATAATTACTGAAGTAACATATCGTGTGTGGCATAACTTCTCACGTATAACGTCGTCACCGTCAGACGAAAATGTTTCCTTCTGGGGGTTCGACGTCTTGTTAGCACTCTCAAGAGTCGCATATTTTGAGCTACGCATTCGTGAACGTGGGACCTCAACGGGCTCTTGGACTTCAACATGCAGTCTGATGCGGTCGGTTATAGGAGTTTCCTCTTTATAAAAAGGCTCAGACTTATTGTGAGGACAAGTGTGACCCCCAGCTTGAGTAGTTGCTCGGGGTTCAGTCACCAGACCCAAGCGTTCTTTAATCGGAACTTTACCTTGATCCTCGTATAAATGACCCTGGCTATCTGTCATCCTCATCTTGAATTGGAACAAGTCCACACAGTCGTGGGGCTCTACCAGAGGTGCATGATTCGTTAGGACAGGAACAGGGGCAGTCGAATGCTTAGACGGGACTGTAGGAGGTGAACCGGGTGCAAAACAAACCGAACCGGTTTGGTTCAGGCGCGAACTACCATTTGGTGGCTCGGTTTGGGCCAAGCCAGCTAGAGGTGGTTCGCGAGTTCTGGGCATTGTTCGACTTTTTTTCGACGTCGTTTCGGACTTTGGCTTCCAGACTTGACGAAGTTTTTGTGGCTTCTTGAAAACCTCTTCCTGCTTTAGCTTCTGCACTTCTTACAGGAGAATCCGTGCATGCGCGAGTAATGCATGGCGTTTCTAGATCCATTCTTCGAGGTTTGAACACATCCTTTTGACACGGACCCATTCATTCATCGCTGGCATGGAGGAGGAGTCGCCTGCTCACTGTTGCGATGCTTGGCACATTCTGGACTTCAGATCCATGTCATAGCGGATTTCGTCAACTGGCTCTAAAGCTTTGGCCAGCTAGCACGCAAGGCGTTGGCGCTACCTTTGGCGAGCTCTCTTTGGTAAATTGTGCACGCCACCAGCGGCTATCTCCTTGATTAAGGAGGAGTCCAGGTCTGCAGATCCGATCTCGTTGAAGGCCAGAGTGGCATTGTAAGACAAGATGGCAACAACAACGAGGGCCTTGATCTTCATGCTCTTTTGGGGGGTGGAGGATCTGGAGGAAGAGGACGATATATACTACTCGAATTTCAGTTGGTCGAACTCGTACTCGACCTCTTCATCAACCGGGATCTGGATCCATGGTTACGGCACGACAGCTTCGGCAGTGAAGCTATTGGCTTCCACTGTGGTTGCCAGCGTGTTTGGGTCAGAAATAGTTATTTTTATTGTCATCGAATCTATTACAACTTTAGTCATTACAATAAACTCAAATAAAAAAAGCTGATCTTTTTATAAGATCTCCTTAAACAAAGAAAATCAAAGATAACAATTTTTTCAAATAACACACAATAGATGTTTATCGCCTATTGTTTGCGTGGGAACTTCGTAAGTGCCAGGGACGTTGGTATTCGTGGACCGCCGCGGATCAGATCCGGTTGACAGATTGATAATCAAAGCTCCTACTTCACGAAGGAAGTATTCGCAGAAGTGATAATCCCGACCAAGCGAGATTATGACTCTTTTCAGGATTAAGACTAAGCTTAAATCCGGAGAAATAGAGGGAAATAGGTCTCAGATCTCTAGAACTCTCTTTTTTATTGAGGAACTTCGCCAAGATCTGTTAACCCTTTGAAATTCGTGCTCCATTCTCCAATTTGGCAGTACCTCACTGACACTGGTGTATCTTCTCTTTGGAACTTAGCGATCCTCATGGGAGCTTGACGATAGATGATTCTCATGATAGCATGAGAATAGAGGTATCAAACAGTACAGGGGAACGCAGGTTGGAGCGAGGAATGAGGTAGAGAATCAAAGAGTCAAAGTATCCAGATTTTAGCCTGTGAGTGGACTCATACATGTACATGAGTCGACTCATCAGGTTGATTCGACTCATGTCTGTCATGAGTCGACTCACGAAACCAAGCCTAGTTCGTAGTTCGGCTCTGACCAGTCGACTCATCATTTTATGAGTCGACTCATCAGTCATGAGTCGACTCATATGTAGTTTTGAGTCGACTCAAGAAATCAAGCCCTGTTAACAAAAGTTTATGACCAGTCGACTCATCAGTTATGAGTCGACTCATATGAGATCATGAGTCGACTCATAACTGTTCATGAGTCGACTCATCAGAGCTTTCCAGATTTGTTAAGGACTCTATTTACGCGTTTTCCTGTTTGGGTTAGGCTTGGTTATTTACCACTTTGCCACCCTTGTTTGTACACCTATATAAGGGATTGTTTTAGGGTTTAAAACAATCAAAGAGTTTAATCAAGAGAGATTAGATTGTAATTGAGATTTGGAGAGCTTGTTCTTCAATTCTAGAGTGAGATTGTGAGAGATTGTAAAGTGTATACTCATAATCTAGAGAAGGTATTTTCCTTCGTCCAAAACCTGAGTTATTCTTGTGTTCTTATTGTTTTCTCCTCAACCCATCTTTGATAATTTTACGATCAAAGGTGCTCACACGGTAACCCGTATCAAGTTGGTATCAGAGCAATCAGATCCTGTGAAGGGGGCATCCTGTGTGTGGTCCTTACTCGATCACAGTACAAGAAGCTTGGCTAGGTCCTTATTTCTTTAGAAGAAGTCCAGAAGATAAGGAAGGAGAAGATGTCTGAAGCAGATAACTCAGCAAGACTTGACGCTATAGAGAAGCAGATAGAGACGATCGGGACTACTCTTATTCAGCTCGTGGGTCTCATCAATGGAGGGGACAAAAAGGAGGAATCTTCTTCAAAGGGTAAGAAGAAACTTGTTGAGTCCGATGAAGAACGCGAGAAATCAGATTCGGAAGAAGAGGCCGAGGTTGTTAAGTCTGCTTCACATACAGGGGGTAAAAATTATTACCAAAACATGAAGATTGATTTCAAAGTGGAGATTCATGTTTATGATGGGAGTGTTAATGTGGAGAAGCTCGATAATTGGATTGAGCGTATGGAGATGTACTTCACTCTCTACGGATATTCATCCAAGGAGAAGATCGTGTTCGCGACGTTGAAGCCTTCGGGGCACGCGTTGACATGGTGGAAGTCCTATTGCAAATAGGAAAAGAAGGTGGTATCATGGAACAAATTCAAGGAGCTACTGAGGAAATAGTTCTATCCTGTGGGGTTCCTTGAAGAGCGTTGGTATAAGTGGTACGGCTTGCACCAAAGATTCAATCAGACCGTTCAAGAGTATACGATGGAGTTCCAGCAGCAGGCGATGGTTCTAAACATCGCAACGGATGAATACTCTATTTTTATGAAATACATGGCTGGTCTGAATGATTATATCCAGAAGGAGATGAAGCTATTCACGGTCGAGATGATTGCAGAGGCGAGCGTGAACGCAATTGCTATTGAGGCCAAACAGAAGAAGGGCAACAAAACGAAGGGTGATTCCAAATAGTCGGGAGGCAAGTCTAGTGGCTCTCAACCTAAGGATGGGAAGAAGAAGGGTGACTCGGGGAAGGTAGGATTGACATGCAATCACTACAAGCAGACAGGACACGTAGCTGATCGTTGCTGGGATAAGTACCCTCATCTAAAATCGAAAGGGTTGAAGAAGAAGGAGGAGAAAAAGGCGTACGTGATAGCACAGGGTTCGAAAGAGGTTACCGGGATGACTGAACCCAATAGCAGTCTCAACCTTATGGCGAGGAAGCGGGACACTAAAGAAGACAACGACCCGAGGGAGCAGCTAAAGTTGCAGGTCAAGACCAGTTTGGTGGATGCTATTGTAGATACAGGGAGCCAGAAGAATCTGATATCTGAAGCATTAGTACAGAAGCTGGGATTGAAGATGGTGAAGCATCCGAAGCCCTATCATTAGGGTGGATTCAGAAGAAGGCGGGATTGAGTGTGATGAACCAGTGTACATTCATATTTGCACTCCATAAGTCGTATATTGACGAGGTCACATGCGACGTGGTTCCGTTGGATGTTTGCCAAGTTATTTTGGGCAGTCCTTACTTGTGGGATAGACACGCGGTATATGATCGACGGGCCCAAAAGTATACGTTCACCAAGGATGATGCGCAATTCATTTTTTATTCGGCATCTCTTCCGTAGGAGACGAGTTTGGTGACGGTGACTCTGGCTAAGAGGTTGGTGAATGCAGGCAGGAAGTTTGTTTTGTTGTTCATTCGAGCTTATGAAGAGCAGCTGAGTAGGATATGTTTGTCCACCTTGAGCAAGCTTCAGGAGAGAGATCTTGATAGTTTGAAGGCTAAGTATGCAGACTTGTTTTTGAAAATCACGGGACTACCATCACGGCGAGGTGTAGAGCATGAGATTATGTTGACCGGCGAGAGTTCCTTGCCAAACATAGGCCTAATCCGCACATCAGTACAGGAGTCCGAAGAGATCAAGAAACAGGTTCAGGAGCTCTTAGAGATGGGAGTGATAGTGCCGAGTTGTTCACCTTGCGGGTCACCGATGTTATTAGTGCCCAAAAAGGATGGAGGCTAGCACATGTGCATGGATTACCGGGCACTCAATAAGATAACGATCAAGAATCGTTACCCACTACCACAGATCGATGATCTTATGGACCAGTTGGAGGGAGAGAGGTTCTTCACGAAGTTGGATCTGAAGTCTGGCTATCATCAGGTAAAGATTCGGGAGGAAGACACTTGGAAGACGGCGTTCAAGACCAAACAGGGCCTGTTCGAGTGGTTGGTGATGTCGTTTGGGTTATGCAATGCTCCAGTGACTTTTGTGAGGCTCATGAATGATTTGTTGTGACCTTTCATAGAGGATTTTGTGATTGTGTACCGTGATGATATTTTGGTGTACAGCACGACCTGGGAGGAGCATCTTGTTCATGTGGAGAAGGTGTTTAGAGTGTTGCAGGACGAACAGCTGAAACTCAACGGGAAGAAGTGCGAGTTTGGGAAGGACGAGTTGGTGTATCTCTGCTTCATCGTGGGGAAGGGCCAGAGGAGGATAGATCTGGGAAAGGTGGTGGTGATCACAAAATGGCCGACGCCGAAGACAGTGACTGAGGTGAGAAGCTTCATGGGGGCTTGCCAGTATTTGCGCAAGTTCATTCAACATTTTTTGACTTATGTGGCACTGTTACATAGCCTCACAAAGGCTAAGGCTCAGTTCGAGTGGGGGAGGACGCATGAGGAGGCTTTTCAGTTGCTAAAGAGGAAGATCTTGGAGGCACTAGTGTTAGCTTTGCCGAATTTGCAGTGGACTTTCAAGGTGAAGACCGACACGTCTAGTTATGTGATGGGCGCGGTGTTGATTCAGGATGAAAATCCAGTGGAATATCATTCTGAGATGTTTACGGGTGCTATTATGAACTACCCGACCTATGATAAGGAGTTCTATGCACTTTATTACGCGATTAAGCATTAGAGGGTGTACTTGTTGGGGAAGAAGGTGGTTGTGCACTCGGATCACAAGCCGTTAGAGTTCTTACATGCCCAGACGAAGCTAGAGCAGGCGCGGCACATGAAGTGGATGGCTTATTTGATGGCTTTCAACATCATTATTACGTACAAGAAGGGAGCGACAAACAAGTTGGCCGATATGTTATCTCGTCCGCTGGTAAGGGCTTTATTGGTGGCGACGCGTATTCAGCCCTTGGTTCCTTTGGAGTATGTACAGCTGTACGCATCCAGTAGAGACTTCAGTAGTGTGTTCGAGCAGGCGAAGGCTGGTCAAAGGGGGGAGTATGCACTTAGAGAAGATGGCTTGTTGTATCGTGGGACATCATTATGCATTCCGGAGGAGGGTGATAGGTTGTAGTGGATTAGGGAAGCACATACCTCTCGTGTGCAAGGGCATTTTGGAATTCAGAAGACGCTTCTCAATCTACGGCGATATGTGTTTTGGCCACGGATGCTTGAGGATGTGACCAAGTATGTCGGAGGGTGTAAGTTATGCTGTATTTCGAAGCCTTCTA
Organism: Asparagus kiusianus; assembly: GCA_022839385.1. Lineage (NCBI taxonomy): Eukaryota > Viridiplantae > Streptophyta > Magnoliopsida > Asparagales > Asparagaceae > Asparagus > Asparagus kiusianus. The sequence continues at coordinate 18,871 of BQKN01062636.1, forward strand.
ACAAGAAGAGGGGATTGTACCTACCACTACCGGTTCCTTCTAGGCTGTGGGAGAGCATATCTATGGATTTTCTAGGAGGGTTGCCGACTACCAAGCACGGGCATGACTATCTGTACGTTGTGGTGGACCGGTTTAGTAAGATGGTGATCTTAATTCCATGCAAGAAGACCATGACGGGAGCGGGTGCAGCACAGTTATTCTTTGAGCATGTGTGGAAGCACTTTGGGTTGCCAAGTTCGATTATTTTGGATCGGGATAGCCGCTTTCTCGGACATTTTTGGGATTCTTTGTGGAGTCTAATGGACACTAGATTGAAGAAGAGCACGGCCTTTCATCCACAAACAGATGGTCAAACGGAGCTAGTCAACCGGACTATGGTGCATATGTTGCGGGGGTATAATTCCATACATTCCAATACTTAGGATGAGAGCTTTACCATATTTGCAGTTTGCTTTTAATCGGGCAATTCATGGATCTTCGGGAAAGTCACCGTTTGAGACTTGTTATGGATTCTTACCGCCGAGTCCGTTTGATCTCGTGTTTTCGAGTGAAGCTACAATAGACGGCAAGGAGGGGAATGAAAGACAACGTGCTCAGCGATTTCTGGAGAAGATTGTGCATATTCATGCCTCGGTTGAAGCATAATTGAAGAAGTCACAAGCAAGGTACAAGGCGAAGCATGATCAACATCGGGTTCCTTGTAACTTTGGTGTGGACGATATGGTGTGGCTGAAATTGAGTAAGGAGAGGCTAAAGGGAGAAGGGAAGAAGTTAAAACTGATACGTTATGGTCCATTTCGGATTCTCGATCAGATTGGCGACAACGCTTTCAAGCTCGATTTACCACCTTACTTAGGTATGTATTCGATGATCAATGCCGAGTACTTGAAGTTGTTTGAACCTCCATTGCTGGATGATGAAGGTGATGACAAGGTGATCTTGCCGCATGTTGAAGACTTGTGGTTTGATAGAGAGGAGCCACTGAAGGAAGATTGCATATTGGAGCGGAAGACAACCACGACGAGGCGGGGAACGAAGGAGTCGTTTCTCATTGGACGTCAAGGTCAGGTTCCTAGCAAGGCTAAGTGGTTCAATAAGGAAGGAGGAGCTCACGAGTTTCCTCAGCTGAAGTTTTACATAAATGGGACTTCAAGTTCCTAAAGGGAGGACCCATGATACGGGTGTATCTTCTCTTTGGAACTTAGCGATCCTCATGGGAGTTTGAGGATAGATGATTCTCATGATAGCATGAGAATAGAGGTGTCAAACAGAATAGGGGAACATAGGTTGGAGCGAGGAACGAGGCAGAGAATCGAAGAATCAAAGTATCCAGATTTCAGCCAGTGAGTCGACTCATACATGTACATGAGTCGACTCATCAGGTTGAGTCGACTCATGCCTGTCATGAGTCGACTCACGAAACCAAGCCTAGTTCGTAGATCGGCTCTGACCAGTCGACTCATCATTTTATGAGTCGACTCATCAGTCATGAGTCGACTCATATGCAGTTTTGAGTCGACTCAAGAAATCAAGCCCTATTAGCAAAAGTTTCTGACCAGTCGACTCATCAGTTATGAGTCGACTCATCAGTTATGAGTCGACTCATAATTGTTCATGAGTCGATTCATCGGAGCTTGCCAGATTCGTTAAGGACTCTATTTACGCGTTTTCCTGTTTGGGTTGGGCTTGGTTATTTACCACTTTTCCACCCTCGTTTGTACACCTATATAAGGGATTGTTTTAGGGTTTAAAACAATCAGAGAGTTTAATCAAGAGAGATTAGATTGTAATTAAGATTTGGAGAGCTTGTTCTTTAATTCTAGAGTGAGATTGTGAGAGATTGTAAAGTGCATACTCATAATCTAGATAAGGTATTTTCCTTCGCCTAAAACCTGAGTTATTCTTGTGTTCTTATTGTTTTCTCCTCAACCCATCTTTGATAATTCTGCGATCAAAGGTGCTCGCACGGCAACTCGTATCACTCGCCCTCTTGATCTCCACCCCTGTGAAATAAGGCCCTAAGCCTGTATTTATAGGCTTCGGTTGGGGGTTTTTGGATAAGAACGATGGATTTGGTCTTATTCTTAGTTGACAACCATGTAACCATGTTTAGGGATAACATTTAGGCAGTTAGGAACCTCTGGAACAGAAGAAATCCTATGAAAACTCGTCAAAACCCGTCAAAACGTGTTTTCGGATCGAATCTGGCTGAACCGGGTGCAAAATGAACCAAACCGGTTCGGTTCAGGTGCGAACCATCATTTGGTGGCTCGGCCTTAGCCGAGCCACTGGCCTGGCCGAGTCGTTTTGACACGACTCAGTCGTCAGGGGCTTTCTCGGTATGTTCGGTCTGGACTTGTTTCGTCCTTCTGCGTGTATTCAGTTGTTTTGTTGACTTGTACACTTCACCGATTCACTTCAATCGTTTCGTGAACACGCAAGTCGCTTGACGATGACCAACAGGCATGCAGGCCACTTGGTTTACCGTTTCGGTAGCCAATGAGCGTACGGGCTACTTGGAGCTGGCTGATGAGTGCGCGGGCCATATGGAGGTGGCCGGTGAGCATACAAGCCACGTGGTTCGCTGTTTCAATGGCCGATGAGCGTGTCGGCCACTTAGCAGTGGCTGGTGAGCACGCGGGCCACTTGGCATTGACCATTCTGGTGGTTCGTCACCACGTCATCAATGGTTCGACGATTCGTTTTATGCACTTGTCGGCGTCAAATGATCCTCTTTGACTCGGATAATCCTCTTCGACTTGGAAAATGATGTTCATTGTCTTCTCTTTATCTCGAGCTGTGTGTGGATACCTATAGGCATTTTTAGATGCCTACAAAGTATAATCCGCTAAAGCATGTCGGATCTCCTCCAAGTTTTCTTGATGTGCTTCTATGAATTTTCACAATGTGAAAGCACTGTCAAACGAATCAAGCTTGTTAGATATAGATGAGTCAAAAGTATTTAGCAAAAGTTCTAACAAGAGCTTGTTCATTGTAAACATCCTTTTATCTTCATTGCTCCACTTAGATTTCTCCAATGTGGGCACAACATAAACATATTCAATTATTTTCCACAAATCAAAATATCTAGATTTAACAAAAAGTTTAAATCTAACACACCATTGAGCATAGGGGAAATTATCAATTCTTGGAGTAATATTAATGGCATAGCCTAAACTAGGTGCACCGTGCATATTCATGATATAAATGCAAGCAACAATATATCATAAAACTAGATTAGCAAGATATAAAAGTTTGGATCTTTGACTCTAGGCGATTAAGCCATAAATCAAGAGCACCAAGCTCTGATACCAAATGAAAGTATCCTAGAGGGGGTGAATAGAGTATTTGCTAATCTAATCCGATTACAATGCCAAATTAAAACTAATTACTTAATTTCCTATCAAGTGTGATATGCAACAAATTATATAAAATGATAAACAATGATAAACAATATGACAATAGGCGATATAAACAATGAGCACAAGATATAAGAGAAATATACGTCAATACCAAACACAAACACAAGAAAATGATCACGGAGTTCGGTCAACCCACGACCTACGTCTCCGCTCCTCAAATAACAACTACACAATCGGTTTTCCAAGTTCACCGAAAACTTTTACAACTCTCATAATTATAATCACATAACACACTTCTCTAAGTGTTGGCTTAGCCCGTGTCAACTTTCTCAAGTGCTCGGAATTACGACCTCTCCTTAGGATTTACTACCGACGCCACTCCACTTGGAATTTACCCCGTCTCTCACCAACCACTTCTAACGCATCTTGAATCACCTCATTCCGAGGTCGGATGAGTGAGTTAAGACCGCTATAGTAACTCCGGGACGCTCAAATCCGACCCGCGCTACAGTCCGACCCACGCTACAGTCTGACCCGCGCTACAGTTCTGACCCGCGCTACAGTCCCAACCCACGCTACAGTCCGACCCGCGCTACAGTTCCGACCTGCGCTACAATAATCCGACCCGCGCTACAGTGATCAGACCCACACAAAGAAATGAAGTATTGACTATGCTGCGATTTGAATCTGAAAAATCTCAAAACATAAAAGTTGAAGATATATTCGTACGAAAGCTAACGAATATTGTGTAAAGGTCTTATAAAAAGACCGATCTTTTTGAACTTATTGTAACGATCAAAGTTGTAATGAGTTATACAATGAAGAAAACGATTTTCGACGCAAACAAACTGGCGACCACAGTGGGAGCTAACAGCTTTGCTACCAGAGCTATCGTGTCGCAACCTCGGATCTGCATCCCGGTTGAAGAAGTGGTCGAATACGAGTTCGACCAACTAAAGTTTGAGAAGTATCTATCGTCCTCCTCCTCCAGATCCACCGCCTCTCGCAAGCTAAGAAATATCAACGCCCTCGTTGCTACCGTAGCTGAACCTTGCAACGCCCTTCCGGCCTCCAACGAGTCTGGATCTGTAGATCTGAACTCCTCCTCAATCAAGGAGTTGAGTACAGAAGGCGCACCCACTTTATCGAAGAGAGCTCGCCAAAGGCAGCGCCAACGCCTCGCGCGCCAATTCGCCAAGGCTTTGGAGCCCGTTGACGGGATCCGCTACGAAGCGGATCTGAAATTCAAGGAGCGTCGAGTTCCCCAATAGCGAACCAATGACTAATCCTCCAAATTATCAACGGATGAATGGATCCTAGTCAAACGGATCCGCTCAACCCTCAAGGAGCGCATTCAAAGCCGCCGCGCATTGCTTGCACATACAAGAATTCTTGTGCATGAGGCCAAAAAGTTGCAGAAGGAAGAAGTGGAAAAGAAGCTACCAAGACTGCATCAAATTTGGAGGCCAAAGTCCAAGACGGCGGCCAAAAAGATCAAAAATCACGGGTCACTCAAATCCGACCCGTCGAGCCACGGGTCACTCAAATCCGACTCTCCAAATTGCGGGTCACTTGGATCCGACCTTCCAAAACGCGGGTCACTTGGATCAGACCCTCCACTTCGCGGGTCACTTGGATCCGACCCTCCAAATCGCGGGTCACTTGGATCTGACCCTCCACTTTATGGGTCACCACTTTGCGGGTCATCCAAATCCGACCCTCCACTTGGCGGGTCACCCAAATCCGACCCTCCACTTTGCAGGTCATCTGGATCCGACCCTCCAACCCGCGACTCACTCAAGTCTGACCCACGCCAGGGTAAAGACAGAAGACGTTCTGCACCATTTTCGCCGATCACTTTAAGTCCCGCACCTCCGGTGGAGCCCCGCGATAGCATGGACTTGTCCTATTCTAAGATGAGGATGGTGGATCGCCTGGGTCCTGTATGCAAAAATCGAGGCAAATTTCTGATCGAAGAACTCTTGGGTCTGACGACTGTACCCCGAGCGACTGGTCGAGCTGGGGGTCATGCATGCCCTCGCAACAATTTCAAGCCTTCTCATAAAGGGAAAACTCCAGTTTCCATCCGCTTGGGGGTGTGTATTCAAGACTAGGAGCCCGTTGAGATCCCGTGCTCCCAAAAGCGTGACTCTAAACGCGTGACTCTTGAGAACGGCAACAAGACGGCAAATCCCCTGAAGGAAACATATTCATCTGACGATGACAACGTTATACCTGGGAAGTTGTGTAAACACACGATAGGTTGCTCCGGTCATCTGACCGACGAGTTGTACTACCGGGCTGGGGGTACGAACAAGTCTCCGAAGAGAAATACCCAGAACATGGAGTCTCACTACCCGTGCGCTAAGTTAATCAGGGCAGTATTATCAGCGTGTAGCTGGCCCAAGACCGCTCCGCAGAGGGTCTCGGTATTTGAGAGGATTTCCAACAGAAAGTCTAAGTCCGAACCAAAGCGTCTTCGTAAAAAACGATCAGTCGTTCAAGGTGACGAACCCCCAGAAGTTACCATCAATATGGTTGATAAGGGAAAATCGATTCGACCTTCTACCTCTGATCCGCTTATATCGCATCGTCTGACCCGCTTGCAATCAGGGAACCATTAGACAAAGAGATTTTTAGAGAATGCAGAGGGGATTATCCTCGGATGATGAAGTATCAGATGCCAACTCTGTAGTCGCTTCTGACAAAACGGTGTCCAGCCCAGGTCAATCCCACGAGGCATTCATGATCAACACCGAGCAAATCGCCAAAATTTTTGAGGATGCTCTAACCAAGCAGAAAGAGGCATTCAAGATCGAAATAGAAATGGCTATGCTACGAATGAGGGAAGAGTATGACCAACAAAAAATTCGGGCTCTGTCCAATCAAATTGACGAATCCAGTCATCGCAACATTGCTAACCAAGCAGGTAGCGATTCAGATGTGCATGAACGTCTCGATGCTGAGAACCCCCCGTTGACCAAAACATTAGGGGTGGTCCTACCAATAATGACAACACTGGGGATGGCCCCGTTATTCCTCTTAAGAATCATCCAAGCCCCGATACGAGCGTGTAGGCATATAAAATTGCCTATAGGTCCCTTCGCATAGCTCGACACGAGGGATCGACAAATCAACGAACCATCGAGTGACGAGGCGACGAGGTCAACAAATTGCACGTGATCAACAGAATGCATTCGCGTACGGAATCAATCCAACGGTTCGGGGAGTCAATGAGTCGTCCAACCAAGAACGGACTCGGATGAATCGCGATCGAATCAAGATCAGCTTCGGACTTGAACTCAGAAGTGGATTTACTGCCAAATCGGGAATCAAGTCAACAAATCGATTCCAGACCAAGTCAGCCACAAACCCGAATCACGAACAAAGCAACAACCGAACGATGGAACCCAAAACACCTGGGGGGACTCGGCTGAAACCGAGCCACCCCAAGGTGGCTGGCTCCCTTCCCCCCCCCCCCCCTCTTGTGTGTTGTCCACACGTGCACACGGGCACAGTTCAGAGAGCCTATAAATAGGCCAAGGGGTTCTTCATGTTAAAGGGTTGGAAATTTTGGAGAGAGGCGAAGCCCTGCTGGATTGAAGACTCAGATCTAAAAAAGATCCAAACTTTGGGACTTCGAAGACTTGCTCATCCTGATCTGGTGCTCGGCGATCGTCAACATCAAATAAGGCAGGTGTTCGAGAGGACCGGATCTCAGATCTACGTAGTTTTCCTCCGGATCAAAGCTTGGTCTTTGATCCTGAGATTTGAGCAATTGTTTCCTTGGTGAAACAATCCCTCCGGCTATTATTTCCTTGGTGAAATAATACCCGTCGTACTGCGTAGATCCGACCGGATCTAGATCTCGTGGTGGTCCACGGATAAACCCCGACGCAGGCAAACAACACACGCAAGCGAGCGACCGCAAAACAGGAGCTCGTGATTTGTTCGACAAACAAGAGAAAAAGTTGTAATCTTTCTTTTCTTTTATTTTGATTTTCATTGTAACCGGATCTTATAAAAAGACCGGATCTTTGTAACGCATAAAGTTGTTAACTAAGATAGCAATGATGTCAATGAAGAAAGACACGATTTTTCCCGCGAACAATCTGGCGACCACAGTGGGAGCCACCGATCTCGCTGCCGAGATCGGAGCGTCGCAGCCGCGGATCTTAATCCCGGTCGTGGAGGAGGTCGAATACGAGTTCGACCAGCAGAAGTTCGAGGAGTACTTGTCGTCCTCGTCCGGATCAACCTCCCCCCGCAAGTCCAAGAAGTTCTCCTCCAGGAGAAAGACTCGTTGGTATGAAGATGTTGAAAGCACCAACGAAGTTCTCGCCCCGCTGGATGCCGAAGCTGCATTGGGTGAGATATCTTCAACTTCCAACCAGGTCAGATCTGCTCTGTCCAAATCTTCCGTTGTCGAGGGCGTGATGACTCTCTCGAAGAGAGCCCGCCAAAGGCAACGTCAACGCCGTGCGAAACAATTCGCAAAGGCAATGGAATCTGTGGACGGGATCCGCTACAACACGGATCTGAAGAACAGAAGAGGCAAGCAGCCTCAACAACAGATGAATGGTGGTTCCTCCAAGCCGCTAACAATGCAATGGGTCCGTGTCAAACGGAACCGTTCAACGCTGGAGGAACGCATTCGCAAGCGCCGTGCATTATCAGCGCAGGCACGGGCTCAAGCTGAAGAAGCCCGTAGAAAGCTTCAGAAGGAGGTGACAAAGAAGCCGCCACCAACCCGCAAAGTGTGGAGGCCGAAATCCGAAGTGGCGATTCAGGCCAAAGAGCAACCTTTGCAACCTTCGAAGCAGATTCAACCTCCGACGAACCAAACGAAGTCGCCGACAATTCCCATGGCTACTCCAGGAGGTCACACAGAATCATCCCGGAGAAAGAAGTCAGTTTTGGAGCGCTTCGGCCCACTCCCCAATGGACGATGCAAAACTCCAGTTCAAGAGCGTTTGGGCCCGATGAAGAAGCCCCGAACGACTAAACATGTTGGGGGTCGCTATCACTTTCAGCATGACAAGAAGTTCAAAGCAGCTGCGCACGCCAACTTGCACGTTGAAGTTCAGGAGCCCACTGAGAAGTCACGCTCGCAAAGGCGCGTTTCAAGGCACGTGACTCTCGAAAGCCCGAAGAAGGCGATTCGTCCTCAGAAGGAAACGTTGTCGTCTGATGACGATGACGTTATACCTAGGAAATCGTGCCAACACACGATAGGTTGCTCTGACTTTCAAACGGACGAGCTGTACTATCGTGTTGGGGGTACGAGGAAAACTAGGAAAAGGAGTCCTCAAAGACTAGAGACTCAATGCCCCTGTGCCAAGCTCATTCGGGCGGTACTGTCTGAATGCAACTGCATCAAAGCAGTCCCCGAGAGAGTCTTGGTGTTCGAAAGGCTCAGTACCGAAACGCCAAAACCAAGGCCTAGGCGTTTCCGACGAAGAAGAACGGCGGTTGAAGACGGAGAATTTCCTAGGGTCACCGCTAATATGACCAGCAAAAGGACATCGACACGGGATGATCTCGAGTCGATTCTGAAAGCATCCTGGCGTCTAACCCGTCTGCAGTCCGGAGCCATCGCACGAGGAACTTATGGTAGGGTTCGGATAAGACCACCTTCAGAAGATGAGGAACCGGATGCTTGCTCTACGGTTGCGTCTGACAACACCGTATCTAGCGAAGGAGAACCCCGCGAGTCATTCATGATAAGCGCGGAGCAAGTGGCCAAGATGCTCGAAGAAGCCATGGCCAAACAACAGGAGAGCTTCAGGCTCGAGATGCAGATGGCCATGCAGACTATGAGAGAGATGCATGAGCAACAAATCCAGGCATTGAGGAACCAACAAGGCGAACCAAGTCGTCATAACCAGAACAATCTGGAAGATGAGGACACAGGTGCAAATGAAACTCATAATGCCAATAACCCTCCCATCAACGCAGGGGGTGGTAATGAGGATGCCAACGAAGATACAAGTGAAAACTTGAAGATCAAAAGCCTCGAGAGCAAAATCAATACGTTGATGTCCGCTCAAGAGGTAAAGAAGACGGGCATTCCTTGTCCATACCCAAGAGGGTGGGAATCAATCCCCTATCCGGCGAAGTTTAGTTTAATCAACTTCACGCCGTTCGATGGGAAGGGTTCCCCCACTCAGCATTTGATTTACTTCAAATCGCACCTGGGTGTTATCTCCGGCAATGAGCCTCTGATGGTGCGGTCATTCGTTAGCACTCTTCGCGGAGCCGCCTTCGATTGGTACCGCCGCCTCAAGCCAGGAAGCGTGAATAGCTGGGACGACATGGAGACAAAATTCCTCGCTAACTTCTTCAACGATGACACCGAGATATCCATCGGAACGTTGCTCGACGAGAAACAAAAGGGCGGGGAACCGGTCGAAACCTTCGTCAAGAGGTTCCGGAACAAAGCGTTGAATTGCCGGGACCCGATCACCGAGGAGTTCATTCTCCAGACTTGTCACAACAACCTCGCATTGGACGTGTTGGAAGCAATGGGGACAGCACCGTCCAATACTTGGAAAGACTTGAAGGTCCGAGGGGAACAAGCCGAACGCTTCCTCCGAAGGAAGAAGGCCGAGAGGAGTCAATCGACGACAAATCCTCCGAACTCGAACTTCGCCTCCCGTGGTAAGGGCAAGACACCCGCAACGACTGTCGATGCTAATCAAACATCGCAACAGCAGTCCCGGAGGCAGCAAAAGACTTCAGATCAGAGGCCTCAAAAAGAGTACTCCTTCAAGGACGAAGATGTTCCAGCCATCTTCAAATCCCTCCTTGACAATAACAAGATCAAGCTCCCACCAATCACGAATCAGGAGGAAGCTGAGGACATTGCGGATCCGAAGTACTGCGCATACCACAGGAGGATCTTTCACCCAACCAAGGCGTGCTTTACGCTCAAGAATAGCATCCAAACCTTGGTTGAAGCCGGTGTCATAACGCTAGAGTGAGCCAGTTGAAAACGGCACCACTCCGATAAGTATAAGAGTATAAACTGCTTCTTAACACTCCGAAAAGTATAAGAGTATAAACTGCTTCTTAACAACTCCGACCGGTATAAGAGTATAAACTGCTTCCTGAGACTCCGAAGAGTATACGAGTATAAACTGCTTCTTAATCCTCTGACTGGTATAAGAGGTTAAACTACTCCCTGATACTCCAATAGGTGTATGAGTCTAAACTATTTCCTTTCTTCCACGGGAAGTTCCTGGAGAGTGCCATGCGTGGTATTCTTAAGGATAACCCGATCGTGCAGCTGATACGATGATACACCCAGTTTTGCAAAGAAAGCTGGGGGTGGATAATTCATGTAACGGGAAGTTTCCGGAAGAATGTTAAATGTAATATTCTTAGGGATAACCCGGTCATGATGAATAAAGTGGTAAACACTAAACTCCTAATTCCCGAACACTCTTTTGCTGAGATGAAATCTGATCACTTCATTGGATCAATTTTCCCTCACAAAACTCTCATTGGTGTTTGACGACTCATAGTCTCCACCACAAAATCCCCCACCGATCAAACCAATTGATGGTGGGACCACCAAAATTCTTTCCTCCTCTATGTTCGTGCACTCAACACTTTCATTGTTAGAGTCCGGATATAATGCTTAGAATTTTAATTTATCAATCATTGACGAATTGTCAAAACCCTTTGTGTTAAGTCCTTATCACTTAACATCAGGGACTCCCTTTCGAGTGATTTGTACGAATCAACATTCCTACAATGATTTGTACTCTCACTCTCACTTTTCACTTGGTCAAACCTTCCTACAGTTAGGACCACCAAACCAAAATCCCCTCTCGATTCCTTCAATGAACGAGAGGCCCACAAATCGAGCGATCAAACCTTCTTACAGTTAGGATCGTTTTAAACCTCCCTCTTGGTCAAACCTTCCGACAGTTAGGGCCAAAACCAAAATCCCCTCTCAATTCCTTCAATGAACGAGAGGCCCACAAATCGCTTGGTCAAACCTTCCTACAGTTAGGACCAAAACCACGATTCACTCTCGATAAACGAGAAATCCATCTTTAGCTCGGTAATCAAACCTTCCGACAGTTAGGGTTATCCGAATCTTTTCGATTCTCGGAGTGGAGATCCCACTCTTAGTTTCACCTTTCCGGATTCTGGGGGTGGAGATCCCACCTCGAGTCTCCCTTCCTTCTTTGTTCGGGGAATAGAATATAAAATTCTTCCTTCCCCACACCAATCCTTTTCTAAGAATTTTGGATTCATCATAGGAAGTTTATCCCGAATCCTAAGCAGGGATAAGTCTGCGCCTAACACGCGCTGCCGGTTTAGTCTTTTACCGATT
>BQKN01062642.1:897-20172 GCA_022839385.1 Asparagus kiusianus
ATTCACTGGAGTGAATCCAGATTCACTGGAGTGAATCCAGATTCACTCCAGCGAAAGCTTGGATGGTTAGGATGGTTTTTAATGAATTATTGAAGAAATAAATGCATGTGCTGTAATTTCAAAAAAATAAACGCATGAGTGAATCTAGATTCACTGCAGTGAATCCAGATTCAGTTATGTGAGGTGTTTGTTTTTTACCATAAAAATCGTAACTTTTTGCTGTAAAATGTGAAATCTTATCATGGTTTAAAATTTTATAGCTGGTTTTTTACCATAAGTTTCTTATTCTTTTTGTTTTTTATTTTTACAGATTTGCTATTGTTTGATAACGAGTTTCAGTTCACTGAATCTGGATTCAATTCAGTGAATCTGGATTCACTCCAATGAATCGAGCTTCAATATAATCCAGATTCAATGGAGTGAATCCAGATTCACTCCAGCGAAAGCTTGGATGGGAGAAGCTCGGATCTGGGTTGTTTGAAGGTGGCGAAGGAGATGGAGAGGAGGTTGACGGCGTCGGGTCTGAGGGAGCGGCTTCGGTTCGTCAGAGCGGCTTCGGTTCGTTGGAGGGAGCTCAGGGGCAGTGGAGTTGGAGGAGCTCGGTGAGGAGTTAGTGGTGTTTGTGGTGGTGGGAGAGAGGAAGAGAGAGGGGGCTGGTTCAAGCTTTTGGGAAATGGAGGAGAGAGAGAGAGAGGAGAACGTGAGAGGAAAGAGCTGCTGTGATTTTGGAGAGAGAGAGAGAGAGAGTTGCATGGGGAAATGGAGAACTATGTAATGAATTGTTCCAATTTTACCCTTTTCACATTAATGATGTGTATTAAATTTGTCTATATTTACAATTCTGCCATCAAAATGTAGGCCATTGGATTAGATAGATTGGAGGGTTAGGATTGGTTTTTAGTTCTCTAGGTTTTTATTAGAACCTCTCCATATATATATATATGTTTGTGACCTCATTTACTGTGTTAATTAAGCTATCCTCTTGATATTATAAATATCGGGACGAAGATGTGGTTGAGGTAAAACTTGTACCCGGAGAGCTGGGCATGCAGAGCCCGAGTCGCAGCAGGCTTCACAGTATCTGATCGACTTGATAACGCTAATTTCAGAAGCAGAGACTAGCAACACTCGAGGAGCGAGTAACGAGCAAGATTACACTTTCGGAAGTTCCACCACCATTCGTACTAGCCGTGCCTACTGAAGAGGCAATATCGATGACTATACCATCACCACATCCAACTATTAATAGAGCAGCAGAGCAGGAAACTTAGCTCAGTAATATTGAGGAAAATATTTGAAGCCAGGAGCACCAAAATTTCAGGACACATCGGTATTAGTTACAGCTTATAAATGGAAGAAATATGTGAAAAAAAATTTCTTAACGTTGACTCAGTACTAAAGTAGAAGTTAAATGTATTCAGCATAGAGGACATCACTGGGGGATAGCAACGACTTCAGATTCTCACCAGAGCAGCAAATATGACTTATTTGGGAGAATTTTGTTTACTTCTTCGACAAGTTGTTAGAGCTAGTCCGATTGAAGCAGGGAGATATGCTTGTAGTTAATAAAGAAATCAAAACAATCATGGTAATAATAATAAGGGCAAGAGGCCTATTGCGGGATCTAGAGAAACCCAATAGCGAGGTAATGATTTTTACCACCAGCAACAAGGATATTATAAGATAGGAGCACGACATGATTCGAGACCACCGCAGCAGCACAGAGTTCGAGGTACATGTTACAATTGTAACAAGATCAGACAAAGAGCGAAGGACTTGTCGCAGTATACCAACAGGAAGCCAACATGACAGAGGATAAGGTCGACAGTCTCAGAGCCGTGATTACGGCCAACAACGGAGGGTAGAGGCACTACTTGTTATTCTAAGGATTGAGGGGCCTGTAGGCTAGATTTGCGTTATCCAAGATATTCCTAAGGGACAGATGGTCCCATATATCCATCATCGGCAGAGTTTATGCAGCTGTACCGTGTGATCTTGGTGTGAGCGGAGCTTTCTTCATGATTTCCTTTCCAGCTCAGACCTTGTTTTATTCAGGAATTTCGCATTCTTCTATCTTTCATGCCTTCATGGATAGGCTTCATCTTATAGCACATCCTTTAGATGTTCCGTTATCAGTCACTAGGGGAGGTATCCTTATTAGAGAGTATCTGTAGGAGATGTATCATCAGTCTAGATGAGTCCGAGTTTCTTATAGATCTGATCGTGTTATGGATGTCGGATTTTGATATCATTCCCGGTATGGATTGGCTATCATCCTACTATATTAGTATCGATTGTTTTGCTAAAATAGTCAGCTTGTGAGTGTCTGATGGGTCTGAGTTGGTAGTAGCGACCTCACAGGGCAACCGGTTTACGGAGTCATTTCTGGCGTACATCAAAGAGGTGATGCTAAGGAACCAGAGTGCTGATTTGTGCGAGACTAGAGTTGTCTCAGTTTATCAGGATATCTTTCAGGACATACCTAGGTTACCTTCTATGAGAGAGGTTAAGTTCTGCATCGAGTTGTAGCCAGGAACAACACTAATATCCCGAGCACCCTATCGTATAGCACTTGCTGAGATTAGGAAGCTACAGACCCAGTTGGATGAGTTATTATCTTAGGGTTTTATTCGTCGGAGTCATTCTCCATGAGGAGCGCTGGTCCTTTTTGTGAAGAAGAAGGAAGGTAGTATGCGATTATGTATCGATTATCGTGAGTTGAACAAGGTCACCATCTGGAACAGATACCCATTACCAAGGATTGATGGCTTGTTCGACCAGCTACAGGGAGCGTAATATTTCTCAAAGATTGATCTTCGTTCTGGTTATCATCAGTTACGGGTTCGGGAGATGGATATTCCCAAGATCACCTTTCTGACTCGATATGGGTCTGTTGAATTACTCGTCATGCCATTTGGACTGACCAATGCACCCGTAGTATTCATAGATTTGATGAATCGGGTTTTCTATCCATACTTGGACCAGTTCGTGGTCGTATTTATTAACGATATCCTTATCTATTCGAGATTGGAGGCAGTGCACGAGCATCATCTACGATTAGCATTGCAGACTTTGCAGGAGCATCAGTTATATGCCAAGTTTAGCAAGTGTGAATTTTGGCTATCAGAGGTTAGATTTTTGGATCACATCATCAGTAGAGAGGGCATTACAATAGATCCAGTGAAGGTTGAGGCAGTAGTAGAATGGGAGCCACCAAAGACCGTCACAGAGATCCGTAGTTTCTTGGGCTTAGCTGACTATTATAGGAAGTTCATTTAGGACTTCTCGAAGATTGAGACACCACTTACACGCCTTACGAAGAAGGGTGTACAGTTTATTTGGGGCACGGAGTGCCTAAAGGCCTTTGAGACCTTAAAGACCAAGTTGACTATAGCATCGGTTTTGACCATTCCGATCATTGATAAGACATCTATTGTCTATACGGATGCGTCATTAACGGGTCTAGGGGGCATTTTGATGCATACTCAGAGAGTAGTAGCTTATGCCTCTTGACAATTGAGGACGCATGAGTAGAACTATCCTACGCATGACTTAGAGTTAGCATTAGTGGTCTTTGCACTGAAAACATGGAGACATTACCTGTACGGGGTGTAGTTCAAGTTATTCATAGACCACCAGAGTCTGAAGTACATATTTTCTCAGAAAAAACTCAACCAGAGGTAGCAACGATGGGTCGAGTTTATCAAGTATTACGAGTTCGTGATTCAGTATCATCCGGGGAAGGCGAACAACGTAACAAATGCTTTGAGCAGGAAGCATCGACATCGGATTTCAGTTTTGAGGTGCGTGTTGTATCGAGATCTTCACACCCTTAGCCAGTATGACTTTAGGCCAAAGATTGACAGGAGCAGTGCATTTTTGATAGCTTTGTCCGTACAGCTATTGTGGACTAATAAAGTGGTCAGAGCTCAGCTAGAGTACACTTGGATTCAAACCCAAAATGGGTAGATTTCCAAGGAGCCCAAAGCCGATTGGACCATTGGAGCAGACAGAGGCCTTCGTATGAAAGGTCGATTAGTTATGCTAAGTAGTGCAGAGCTGAATAAGGAGTTGTTTGACGAGGCGCATCATACTAGGTACACAGTGCATTCAGGCACAACAAATATGTATAAGGACCTGAAGAGATACTTTTGGATCGGTATGCGTAAGGAGATAGCAGAATATGTTGCTAGATGCTTTACCTGTCAGTAGGTAAAGGCAGAAAATTAGAGACCAGCAGGAACCCTACAGCCTTTACTCATTCTAGAGTGGTAGTGGGCATATACCTCTATGCGAAGATTTTCATCCAAGAGATCGTGAGATTGCATGGAGTTCCAGAGATGATTGTATCAGATCGAGGCTCGGTTTTCACTTCACATTTATAGAGGAGCTTCCAAAATTTATTTGGTAACCAGTTGTCATATTCCAGTGTTTTCCACCCGTAGACAGATGGACAAACGGAGAGAGTGAACCAAGTATTAGAGGATATGTTGTGGACGTGCATCATTGATTTCCAGGATAGTTAGGAGGATCACATTCCTTTGATCGAGTTTGCTTATAACAATAGTTATCAAGCAACGATAGGTATGGCTCCGTATGAGGTATTGTACGGGAGACCGGGTAGATCCCTAATTTGTTGGACAGAGCCGAAGGATAGCCTATTACTTGGGCCAGATCTTGTGAGACAGACTACTAAGAAGGTAGCATTGATTAAGGAACGTATCCTTGCTGCTCATAGTCAGCAAAAAAGCTACGCAGATCAGAGACGATGACCCTTGGAGTTTCAGATTGGAGAATTTATCATGTTGAATGTATCGCTAATAAAAGGAGTTCAGCTATTTGGGAGACGAGGAAAGTTGCCCCGAGATATATTGGTCCGGTCAGGATTGTTGAGCGCATTGAGGCCATATCGTGTAGTCTAGATCTTTCAGCATCGATGTCGAGTATACATGATATTTTCCATGTTTCGATGCTCAAGAAGCATTTACTTGACGAGGAGCAACAACGAGTATTAGACGCGTCCGAGATTAAACTCCATGATGATTTAACTACAATTGAGATTCATGTTCGTATTCTTGCTATGAGAAAATAAGAGACATAGAAATAAGGTGATTCCCTTAGTCAAAGTTCAAAGGAACCAGAAAGGAGCTAAGGAGGCTTCTTGGGAGCACGAAGAGGATATGCATTGTGACTATCCAAACCCGTTTGAACAGGTAAATTGATTTAATTATGATTTTCTTATGGTTTATGATTATTTGGATATATAGTCATATTTATATTTACCATTAGAACGGGGATATAAACACTTAGATCCTAATCATTCGGAACACATGGTATATATGGGTTCCTTGTTTGAATTTTTTGCCCGACGTACTAGTTCCGCTTAGTTAGGGTTAAGTGAGAGTGTTTGCATTCTAGATTGTTAAGTATAGATATTTCTTTGTTTCATATCTAGATATTAATGGTACGAGATGTGTATATGAGGGTTTCCTTGTCTGGATTATTCCTTCCACGTACTGTTCTTATATTATTAATTTCTAAGATACGATTGCAGAATTTCAAGGACGAAATTCTTTTGAGGGGGGAGAATGTAAAACCTCAAAAATTTTAAAAATATTATTATAAATGATAATAAATGAGTTTTATTATGATTAATGATCATTCTGGGATGAATGGATCAGATTGGAATCGATTTAAGATCGATTCGTAGTTTTAGCCTCGGTATCGCGAGTCTGCTGAAATCTGTCGCATTTGTATTTTTCATAATTTTTCTGTTGATCAGATGGATATGAGGTTTACTCCATTGATCTTAGAATGTCGAGATGGTGTTGTAGGTAAAGTTTTGTTACATTCTGACGACAGAGACTGAAACCTAATTTTTAATAATAAAATACTATTCATATATATATACTATTCATATATATATATATCATCACCGTCACAGTTTCCATTCTCTCTCCCCCCCTTTCCTTTCTCTCTGCTTCAAACAGTAGCCCTCCCTTCTCAAAAATTCCCAAAAAATTTGTTCGTATTTGAAGAAACTTTGTAAAGCAAAGTTGTAGAGGAAGGTCAGATCTACAACTTTTGTGAAGGAATTTTCATATGAATCAACCGTTCGGGGATCAAAACCACTTCTAAAGGCAAGATTATCTTTTTCCAATCTCATCCTAATTAGTTTTAATTTTGATAGTTTAGACCCTAAATTGATGAATAGAATTTTAGATACAATCCAAAAATATAGAAAAAAATGATCGGGATGATTTTTACCACTGAAATACTGTTCACAACGGGGAAATACTATTCATTGTCGAAAAAACATTATTCACCGCCTGAAACACTGTTCATTACCGAAGTCACTGTTTATTTTCGAAAAACATTATTCATTGTCGAAAAAACACTATTCACCACCGGAAAACTATTCACTGCCGGAGTTACTATTCACATCTAAAAAATTCTATTTTCCCCCACTAGAATCGTTGTTTATCGTCGGGAGTACCACTCGCCGCTGATGCTACTGTTCACCTCCGGAATTACTGTTCACCAGTGGCGTTACTGATCACTACCGGAATTACTATTCATCATTGAAATTATTATTCACAGGCTACGTTAGTGTTTATCGATTGAGGCTGTTTTGTGTGTGCACATTTGTGTACGCGCCGTTGGTTGATCGATGAGATATTTCGGTCGACCAATTCGATGTTTTATTGTATATAGTGAGTTTCTACATGCGTTAGATTGCAACCACTAAGTACGAATTTCAGGTCAACCGGCCTACTTCTTTCTTTAATATGTTTTGTTTATTCATGCATTATTTGTTTTGCGAACGCGGGGTTCGAGCCACATGATGATACACGTATGATGATGAGTACACATGTATAGTGTTGTAGCACACACAATGGATATCCCAAAGGGGATTATGACAAGTATTATTTTGATTTCACATGAGATATAAGTTGTCTATTCAGTTTTTACATATATGTGAATATCCTTGATGAGCACAGCTCAATACTACTTGGGATAGTGCGTCAGTGTACCTATATAATTGTTTCTGTATATTTATGCGCAGAGGTCAATGTACCTATATCATTGTTTTCGCATGACTATGCGCAGAGGTCGATGTACCTATATTATTGTTTTCGCATGTTTATGCGCAGAGGTCGATGTACTTATATTATTGTTTCCGCATGTTTATGCGCAGAAGTCGATGCACCTATTTGTCGTTCCGCACGGTGATGCGATGATACCTATTTGTCGATCTGCACGATGATGCGATGATACCTATTTGTCGATCCGCATGGTGATGCGATGATACCTATTTGTTGATCCGCATAGTGATGCGATGATACCTACTTGTCGATCCGTACGGTGATGCGATAATACATATTTGTCGATCCGTACAGATATGCGATGATACCTATTTGCTGATTCACACAAGTATATGATTTATTAAGGAACTATAGACAATGATAATATTGTAAGCCAGTTGTTTTGAGTCCTTGGTGGACACCAAGTGTGATACAACTCATTGTTGAGTTGCCTTTTTACCGAATTACTCATGATTTCGAGTACACGAGGCATACACATATACTGATATCGTTTATGATGTTTCATTTTATTGTTTCATTTCAGTCATATTCCGGTTGCTTAGTTTAGTGTTGATATTTAGTAATTTACCACATGAGACATACAATATATACATGAGAGTTTCTTTGTTTGAATTATTTTGCTCGACGTACCAGTCTCTTGTTGTGAGTTTCTAATTATTAATTCTATTTAGATTTTTTATTATTAATTCAGTATTAGTATTTAATTATCTATAATTTGAGACATATGGTATACATGAGGGTTTCCTTGTTTGGATTATTTCACTCGACGTACTACGTCTCGTCTTGTAGGGGTCTAAATATTAATTCCATTAGATATGGGGAAAATGATCTAGGTAGACTATGCTTAATAGATAGAGCCTCCACTTCATTTAGCAGACCTTCCCCTAGGGGCGGACGGAGGTGATCTTGCTGTAGCGCTCTGACGCTCTTGTTATTGTTCTTTTTATTCTATTTCTCCTTTCAGGCAGCTTAGAGCATCGGAAGGTCGCAGGATGACGGAGTACATGCATAGTCACCGTCACATGGTTTATTAATAGAAACTCCACAGTAGTTTTATATTTCTATTCAGTCATTAGAGTTTGTATTCATATAAAGGCAGTTTGCCTTAGTACGATCATTAGTTGATTTATTTTCAGATATTTAACATTTTGCTTCAGAGGTCAGTTGTATTTTAGTTTAGTTTATTTGAGACATGGTTTCATTTATGAGATATTCTTTCTGCATCATGTCTATTGTACTGATTTCCTATATTTTGCATGTTTTGTACCCGCACTTCTATTTGATTCCCGTAGAGTATATTACTATGATTGGTGAAACGTGTTATTACACGGTGTGGGTGCATGACAGGTTTGACATCTCTGGGTTCACCTTGGACTGCAGCCATGTGTGAAAATAGGGGCGTCACAAAAATTTTTCTTTTTTCTTTTGTAAAACCCCGAAAATTTGAATATAGTGTGATGAGTAATTATAAATATGTTATATGGTGAAAATATTGTATTTTGATGTTTGAGTATGATAGGAATTGATTTGAAATCAATTCAATGTATATTTGTGAATATATGAGTGTAAATACACAAAACATGCACAAAGGCAAGAGTGAGAATCTGAGAATTTTGACCAGTTGAGAGTTTCTATTTTTTTCATACTGATTTATTTAGAATCTGGAAAAGTGTATAAGATCAAAGTTGTAGGTATATTCTTTAGCTTTCCAACGAATCTTAGATCACCTTATTCCGAGATCGTATGAGAAAGTTACAACCTTTTTACCGAACCCCAGTCTGAGCATGGCCCAGAACTCTGAGAAGTCGACCGCCGTGGCCGCTGCGGTCGACCGCTGGGCGAACCTGGTTCTGCCAGTTCTGTTTCGGGTCGGATTTTGTTTATACCAAACCCGGTTGTTACCCTAGGTATATATACTCGTTTTGAAGCTCTCAGAACCCTCTATTGAACCCTAATAGCCTCAGCCACCCTCTCTCTCTCCCCTCTAAACCCTAGCTCGGATTTTGACGTTTTTGGGGCGTTTCGAAGGATTTTTCAGTGGAATTTCGCAAGATTCATCGGTGTTCAGCGATAGGGATCATCCTCCTACAAATCTAGGGTTCTCTTCTCATCAGAGGCGAGTAACATCTCGTCCAATTTCACCACTTTTCGTTTTTATACTTAAATTTGGGTTTTAATCCGGTTTTATTGAGCCTAAGTCGTATTTTATGTAGATAAAGTAGATCTTTATGGCATAAGATGTGAGAATCATATATTTCAGTTTTAAAAAGTTCACTAATGATTTTTAATTGATGAGATCTCGATCTGAAATGTTTTTATGAGAGATAAATCTATTTTTATTGTTTAAGAACATTTCAAAATCGTGTTGATAAAAATTTAGGATTTTCGGGGATGAGGTTTTAACTGTTTAAACTTGTTGTTTACTGCCATATATCATTATTGAAATGTTAAAGTTAGGTTAGTATAGAAATTACCAAATTTTGAATGAGTTTCGAAGCTGACAGAAACCCAAACTGGGATTCTGTCTGCTTCGCGGTCGACCGCAGCGGATGCGGCGGTCGACCGCTGTGAGATTTTTCCAGCAAAATAGCTTCTGCTCTTTGAGCGGTCGACCGGCATGACCTCAACGGTCGACCGCCGCTCAGTTTTGAGCCCAGTGAATCTCGGCTCTGTGAGCGGTCGACCGGAGTGGTCTCTGCGGTCGACCGTCGCACAGATTTGGCCACTGTTGATTTGTTGTGTATTTTTCGTATGTGTAAGTGTTCGCCTCAATTTTCTGACACCAGTTTATTATGTTAGTGAGTTATCTATACCTGTGAGTCGACTGTTGACACAAGTACTGATCCGCACATCGAGGCACGTGTGACATGAGACCTTGTGTATCTTTTGTGGATATATATATATATATTTTCGACACTTACACTTTGTAAAGTTCATATTTAGTCCTCGTGTTGGACATTCACTATACTTAGTCCTCGTGTTGGACATGCATTGCTTTTTAATCCTCGTGTTGGATATGCATTACCATCCGGTCCATGCGTTGGACAACGGTCACATCCGGTCCATGCGTTGGACAACGGTCACATCCGGTCCATGTGTTGGACAATGGTTACATTCAGTCCATGCGTTGGACCATGGTTATATTCAGTCCAAGCGTTGAACATTGGTTATATTCGATCCATGCGTTGGACACTCGTTGCTTTCAGTCCATGAGTTGGACGTTTATTTCATGCAGTCTATGTGTTGGACGTTTAATCTATATAGTCTATGTTTTGGACACTTAATCGTTTTCTGACATGACACTCATGTAAGTTTGACATGACACCATGTTTGGAAGTAGAGATGTGTTTCGTTTTCTTTTTAATTTATTTGTTCCCAGTATTAGACTTCGAGTTTGGTATTTAGGGATTTACAATTTGAGATACAAGGTATATACATGAGGGTTTCCTTGTTTGGATTATTTCGCTCGACGTACCTATGCTCGTATTGTAATTTCCTAAATACTAAAACCCATTGTTGTTAGTATAGATGAATTATATTATTATGCAATAACTGTATTTTCATATACAACGAGCCCTATCCCTTAGGGTTGATTGTGATGTTGCTCGCTAGCGCTTTGACGCTCGTTGTCCCTCCCCCTTTCAGGTCACGAGCCAGGAGCACGGAGAGTCGCAGGTTGATAGCGGACCACTTTAGTGTTCAGCTTTACATTCTAGCTATGTATTATTTCTTTGGGCTCCACTGTAGTTGATGTTAGACATTTGAGGACTATTTTATAGATGTTGTAAAGGTTGTATGCCTTATTTCCTTCACTCAGACTTGTTGTATTTGAGACTTGTTAAGAAACTCTAGTTTATTCATTTCAGACATTGTCTTTGTATTTTTTGTATGTTGGATGATGAAATATTATTTCGATCTCTATCATTTCATCAGTTATCTCTTGTATTATCTTTTACTTGCTTTTGTACCTACACCTGTTATTGACTCTACTAGAGTGATAGAATTGTGATGGTGAAACATGTTATTGCACGGTGTGGTGCATGGCAGGTTTGACATTCTTGGTTTCACCTAGGACTGCAGCCTTGTGTGAACCCAGGGACGTCACAGTTGGTATCAGAGCCAAGCCAACCGGAATTGTGAGAGCTAAGTGCTATGCGGCGCAACGTGCTACGTCGAGAGGGCGGGAGCCACCTCTTGAGGCCGTAGGAGTCACCTCTAGAATCTCACACGGATGGTACGGTCTTGGATGATATGATTTGACACAACGAGGACGTTGTGAGGTTAAGTGAGGGAGTATGTAATACCCCAACCCTTGAGAGGGTGATGTGATTAGTATTGATAGATTTGATTGGACTACTCATACCACCAAGATGCATCTTCTTTTCGGAAACCCAACTCTTAGAAACTCCAAAGTTAAGCGTGCTTGGCCTGGAGAAATTCTAGGATGGGTGACCCCCTGGGAGGTTTTCCAAGGAGCACGTGAGTGAGGACAAAACGTGCTGAAAAGACATGTGGTGGTTTGTGAGGCCAATCCATCAGATCTAATAGCGTACCGACTCCGGGATTCCAGGGCGGGGCGTTACATCTTTGATGCAAGGTCCCTATCAAATCTTGCTCTAAATAGTATGAATTAAAAATGCTATTATAACTCATTTTCCTAGGACAAGGATATTGTATATTGGACATATAACTCATCTGGAATATCCACATCTGCTAAGTTGATTTTGTTATTGTACAAGCAAAATGTTAGAGGCTCGTATTTAAACTTTTTGGCTCTATTAAAGACACAAGAATTTGAAGTGCATAGCTTATATATCATAAATGACATAATGATTCATGAAGAATTTTCCCTAATAACCATATTATTACAACGATATTACTATTCAGTATTAAATCAATTTTATTATATAAGATTATATGATCCTTTTTAATAAATTATAAAGTATATATATAGAAACTTTGATGCTCATAACCAATAGTTGAGCTCCACGAAGTAGGTTAACTTTATATTATAGTTTGCTATTTGTAGTACTGTTGGCAATGCCATTATCTTTCCTCTTTATCTTATTATTCATGCTTTTCTGATGTAATTTATCTTTTTCTAATCACTCAATTGGCTATATTTAGTTTTTATAATATCAGAGGTTAGAATATTCTCTTCTGTTTAAAAAGTGTTGACATGATTTTATTAAAAAATATATACACATAGTAGCAATAGTATATATTTCAGTTCAACTCAAATATTGGTTTGAAACTATTTAGAGTGAGGTCCTTTCTACGCTAAAATGGTGATATCGTGATTACAATGGGAACGACAAACACTCCGAAGAGTACATAAGTATAAACTGATTCTCCACACTCTAACTGGTGCACGAGTCTAAACTGCTCCTCATTGCTCCAACGCCTCAAGAGCCTAAACTGTGTAGACTCCGAAGAGTATACGAGTATAAACTGCTTCTCAATCCTCTGATGAGTATAAGAGGTTAAACTGCTTCTCTTTGTTGGGAAGTTCCAGGAGAATTTTATACATAATATTCTTAAGGATAATCCGATCAAGCAACTGACTATAATGTTAGACCCAATTTCGCAAAGAAAGCTGGGGGTGGGTAATTCATATAACAGAAAGTTTCCGGAAGAATGCTATATGGTGTATTCTTAGGGATAACCTGATCACTATAAAAAAATGATGAATAAGAAAATCCCACTTGGACTCTGAATGCATCCAAAAGTAAAACACATTTAATTGCCGGGATCAATTTCACTAACTTTCAAGCACTCTTTTACTGAGACGAGATTTGATCACTTCGTTGGATTAATCTTCCCTCATAAAAAAAAACTCCCACTGTGATTTGTACTCCCACTCCCACTGTCTACCCGGTCAAACCTTCCTACAGTTAGGACCACAACCAAAATCTCCTCTCAATTCCTTCCATGAACGAGACGTCTACTTTCAAATCGGGCGATCAAACCTTCCTACAGTTAGGGTCGTCTCAAACCTCCCACTTGGTTAAATCTTTCTACAGTTAGAGCCAAAACCGCAATTCACTCTAGATAAATGAGAAACCCACCTTTAGTTCGGTAATCAAACCTTCCGACAGTTAGGATTATCAAAATCTTTTCGATTCTCGGAGTAGAGATCCCACTCTTAGTTTTACCTTCCTGGATTCTTAAAGTGAAGATCCCACTTTGAGTTTCCTTTGGCAACTGGAGATAGAATATAAAATTCTTCCTCTCCAGCTTTGGGAGATAGAATATAAGATTCTTCCTCTCCCGCATCGGGTTCGTCTTTGCCCCAAGAGAAGACACAATATTCCAAACATTATAATTCTCAAAATCCGTGCTTCACAAGCATGGGGAATTTTATCCCAAAGTCTAAGTAAGGATAAGTCAACGCCTAACACGCGTTACCGGTTTAGTCTTTCATCGAGTGAAGACGACACTAGAATCCAAATATGGGGAATTTTATCCCAAAACCTAAGTAGGGATAAGTCAACACCTAACACGGATTACCGGTTAGTCCTTGATCGTAAAAAAAAGGATAAAAGCCCACATATTCGACATTGTGGCAGGCCATTATTAATAACGCCAAAATACGCGCCTTATACGTGTGGGGAACTTTATCTTGACTCCTAAATAGAGATAAACCTATGCCTAATACGTGTTGTCGGTTTAGTCTTTCACCGAGTGAAAGACACCAGAATCCAAATCTGGAGAATTTTGTCCCGAAGCCTAAGTAGAGATAAGTCAGTGCCTAACACGCGTTGTCGGTTAGTCCTTGACCGTAAAAAGGATAAAAGCTCACATATTCGATATTGTGGTAGGTTGTTGTTAATAACACCATAATTTGTGCCTTATACGTATGGGGAATTTTATCCCGAATCCTAAGAAGGGATAAGTCAACGCCTAACACGCATTACCGATTTAGTCTTTCGCTGATTGAAGAAGACACCAGAATCCAAGTCTGAGGACTTTTATCCCGAATTCTAAGTAGGGATAAGTCAGCACTTAACACGCATTGCTAGTTTAGTCTTTCACCAATTGAAGAAGACACCAGAATCTAAGTCTAGGATTGAAGAAGACACCAGAATCTAAGTCTGGGAACTTTTATCCTAAAACCTAAGTAGGGATAAGTTAGTACCTAACACGTGTTACCGGGTAGTCTATTCTCATGAGAAAGATGAAGTCTACGTATTCAATATCGTAGCACTAAGAGAGTTAACTCTCTTAGTACAACGTCACATGCGGAATGGACTTAAAAATCCGCATGCAAGCCTGATTCAAACGATAATCGGTAAAGGCAAGTCAAATCCATTAAAGGCTGAGGATTTGCTAAAATTCCTAAGTCTACGTCTGATACACATTGCCATTTAGTCTTTTCACGGGAGAAAGACGAAGTCTATGTATTCAATATCATAGTACTAAAAGAGTTAATTCTTAAAAGAGTTAACTCTTTTAGCATAACGTTACGTGCGGAACAGATTTGAACAATTTGCATGCTAGCCCGACTCAAACGGTAGTCAGTAAAGGCTAATCAAAACCGTTGATGGCTGAGAAGTTACCAAAAATTCTATAAATACGATAGTCATTGATGCACCAACTCCATTAATAGGTCTCGTGACTCAAGGATCCGATAACTTTAGGATAAGATTCAGTCATGCAGATGAATCAGCTTTAGCAGTTGGTCTTGCAGCCCTAACATATAGGACCGCCACGCTCCAACGCCTTAAGAGCATAAACTGTGTAGACACCAGTCAACGCGTTGCGATGAAAGTCGACGCCGATCGATGCAAAACCTTAAGGTCAAAGCTAGTCAACGTGTAACATTAGGTCAATGCCAGTCAACGCATTGGATGAAAGTCAACGCCAATCGATACGAAACCCTAAGGTCAACGCCGGTCAACGTGTAGCCCTAGGTCAATGCCAATCAACACGTTGCGATGAAAGTCAACGCAGATCGATGCGAAACCCTAAGGTCAACGTCGGTCAATACATAGCCCTAGGTCAACGTCGGTCAATACATAGCCCTAGGTCAACGCGTTGCAATAAAAGTCAACGTCGATCGATGCAAAACCCTAAGGTTAATGTCGGTCAACGCGTAGCCCTAGGTCAATGCCAGTCAATGTGTTGCGATAAAAGTCAACGCCGATCAATGCGAAACCCTAAGGTCAATGTCGGTTAATGTGTAGCCTCAGGTCAACGCCAGTCAATGCGTTGTGATGAAAGTCAACGCCAATCGATGTGAAACCCTAAGGTCAACGTCAGTCAACGCATAGCCTTAGGTTAACACCAGTCAACGTGTTGCGACGAAGATAGTCAGTTAAAGGTCAACTCAATTACACGAGCAAAAACCAACTCACCAATTTTGATTCGAGACTTTGACGACGGCCAGACGATAAACGCAGCGTCGGAAGAACTTCAGCTATTCATCAAAATAGACTAAAAATCAAAGAAGTCAAATCGAAGCTAACTACAGGTCCTTTCACACTAACTAAAGGTTAGACCGATCACATCCAAAGTATTTCAGGCTCTTCTATAAAAGAAACGAGACTGAAACACTTTAGAGGGGGTATCTGTAGGCGTTTAAAAATGCCTATAGATTCCCGCACGTGGTTTAAGACAGAGAGAAGATAATGAACATCACTATCCAAGTCACAGAAGCTTATTTGACGTCGACAAGCGTATGAAGTTGACGAACTGTGTGAAGCAACGAAACTTTAGAATAACAAAAACACAAACTGATCGAGAGCTACACTTCTTTTACAAAACACGAAGCACCCCTCATGTCCTGTCTACTCCACATGTTATTCAACTATGGGAGCTTGTAGATCTTCTCGTCAGTTTTCCAACGCATATTGAATCGTGCAATTTCGAGTTCGAACGACAAAAATATGACAGAAACAGACGAGACACATGAAACAGTGCCCTAGACCTTAGCGGAGACACCGCAAGTGTCTTGGACGAGGCCGAGACACCAGATGTGTCTCGGCTTGGCCGAGACACCCCAAGTGTCTCGGCCATGGCCGAGACACCGCGGGTGTCCCAGACCCCAAAAAGTTATTTTTGCTGTTTTTGAGCTGTTTTTCGATCGTTAACCACCTGAATTTGTTCCAACTGATCCAATGTTATCCGAGAATGTGATAAAGTGGTTATAACTGAAGATAAGAGTGAATCGGTTGTCCTTATCTGAAAACGGAGGTCCCAAAGCTTATAAATACAATCCTAGGGCCTTCATTTGCAAAGATCTAGAATTCTTGAGCATTGGTGAAGCCCTGCTGAATTAAAGACTGAAGGAGCACGAATTTCAGAAAGGAGGAGGAGATCAGATCGAGTTCTTTAGCATAAAAAGAAGAAGAGTTCGTCAGATCTACAGTTCCTGGTTCCTTTCCTTGAGATTGCCTCGTTGCGGTGATCTCGAGAAGAGTGGTTATCTCACTGTTGCCGAGATAATTGCTTCGGTTTCTTGATTCCTTCGCGAATCAAAGAAGCTCCGGATCGATCTGATCGTTTGGTAGTCCATGGACATCAACGTCCCTATCACAGACTAAGATCCCACACAAGCAGCGGGAGATAAACGTCTGTTACGTTTGTTTGAGGAGATTGTAACTTTTAAATTTTCATTGTGTAAGAGTCTTATAAAAGACTTTTTCTTTTGAATTTATTGTAACGCCCAAAGTTGTAATAAATTCGTCAATGAAAGCAATTTCTGAACCAAACATCTATATGTCCTTCCTACATAAGAAGTTTGTACTAACCCTTAATAATTGCAAAATACACCTCCCACAACTGCTTTCCCATCCTCGCTTAATGCTCCATCATTGTTATCTTTAATACATCCATAATACATCCATCGGATGTGGCTCTCAACTGTCTTAGGAAACTTGTAAAAACAATACTAGTTTAATTTGTCAACAAAGACTCCCTCATCAAATTTTGAGTATTAAAGATAATAACTTCTTCAGCCAACCCACTATCAACAACTCTACAACTATTACGATTATACCAATTTTCCCACATGAATCCAATCATAATCTCTATTTCACCTTCTTTTACCAAGAGGAAGCATTGTGACAACTAATCTACCATACTAAAGAAAGTCATTTGAAAAATATCTATGGACATACGTCACGTATCGGCTTTCTCACATGTTTTCCTAGCAAAAGAGCACCATAAATATATATGATTTATGGATTCTATAATATGTCCTCCACAATTAAAGCACCACTTCCTGTGACAATCTATTTTCTCTCTAAGAGCATCTCCAACCATAAAACTCAAAATGGTGTAGTTTTTACACCAAGTTGGTGTAGTTTTTACACCAAATCACTATTACATCTCCAACCCATTACACCAAATGTTACACCAAAAAGAATATTCCTTCTATTATTCTTATCTTTTAACATTTTTTGAAATTTAAAATATTTAACAAATTATATAATTATTTAATTATATAATACATATAATTAATTATAATAATATATTTTATGAATAAAATAAAAATATAAAAATTAAATGCTAAATCAAATTAAAATATTACTTTCATAACTTCAACTAAAGATTACATTTAACATCACAAAAGAAAACATCACACTTGCAAGCAAAAAAAATAAAAATAAAAGACATTACATTTAACATAAAATAAAACACAAAGATACAGTCCATATTGATAAAATTCTAAGTCTCTAAATTAGTATATTCATCCCACAAATGATCAATTAATGCATCTCGAAGTGCAATATGAGCTTCTTTATTCTTGATTTGTCGATGACGAGCCAGAAATCCTTCAAACCGAGCATTTTCATCTACAACCATCTCTACGTCCGGAACTGGCGCTTCCTTCCAATTTTCAATTGTGGCATTAAGATCACGTTCATCCTCAATTATCATGTTGTGCATAATAATGCACGCAGTCATTATATCATGTAATACTTCTTTTTTCCAAAAACGAGCTGGTCCTGACACAATTGCAAATCGAGATTGGAGTACTCCGAATGCACGTTCTACATCTTTTCTGCATCCTTCTTGCTTCATTGCAAACAACTTTTTTTTTGGACCACGAGGATCATGAATTGTTTGTACAAGAGTAGACCATTTTGGATATATACCATCAGCTAAATAGTAACCCATGTTATAATGTTTACCTTGAATGACATAATGAGCAGGAGGAGCAATACCTTCAGCGAATTTTGCAAAAAGATGAGATGCCTCTAAAACATTAATGTCATTATTGGAACCTGGCAAACCAAAATATGCATGCCATATCCAAAGATCATAATCAGCTACGGTCTCCAGAATAATAGTTGGGGATCCACTACGACCTGTGTATTGGCCCGCCCAAGCCGTTGGACAATTTTTCCATTTCCAATGCATGCAATCTAGACTGCCCAACATTCCTGGAAAACCTCGTTGTTTAGCAATATGTAGTAGTCTGGCAATGTCATTAGTGTTAGGCGATCTCAGATATTGTTCTGCAAAAACCTCCACAACAGCACGACAAAATCTCTTAAAACTTTCGATTGCTGTCGACTCTCCTATTTTAATGTATTCATCAGTAGCATCCGCTGGTAGACCATATGCCAACATTCGGAACACAGCTGTAATTTTTTGAAGCGTAGACAATCCAAGTCTACCGACCCCATCCCTTTGCTGTATATAGTAAGTGTCGTGAGCTTTTATGGCGTTAGCAATGCGAAGGAATAAATCTCGAGACATTCGAAATCGTCGGCGGAACATCGAATCATTATATCGCGGATTCTCAGAGAAGTAGTCGTTGAACAGATTACGATCAGCATTTTCTTGATCATGGTTGATCACTATATGATCAGGAATTGAGCCTCCACGAATTACTTGGTTGTTTTGTTGATTGATATAGTAAGCCATGAGAAGATTGTTGTTGTTCCTGATGCGAAACACCGCTTCACTTTCTGCATCAATCGCTTCAATATCATCTATCAATTGTTCATCTTCAATTTCATTATCAGAAAATGATGATGACAAATTAGAAGGATCTCTATTGTTGAAATTCATTTTTTTTTGAAAATAGAGGTTTTATGATTTTAGCAAACTCATCAATATGAGCTTTTATAATAGATGGAGATGATAAACGAGAAGTGTTGGAAGTTGAAATGTTGTCATGAAGAGTTGTCATGAAGTGACAGAAGTTGATATGTTG
>BQKN01062642.1:20182-98301 GCA_022839385.1 Asparagus kiusianus
ATTGATGTGTCTTTTCTTTGATATGTTGTCATGAATTGTTTGAAGTTGATATGTTGTCATTGAGGTGTCTTTTCTTTGAAATGTCGTCATGAAGTGATAGAAGTTGATATGTTATTATTGATGTGTCTTTTCTTTGATATGTTGTCATGAAGTGTTTGAAGTTGATATGTTGTCATTGATATGTCTTTTCTTTGAAATGTTGTCACTTTCATTTTTCATCTATAAATAACATATCATACTTCAAGAAACAAACATCTTCTTCATTTGTGTTATAGATGGCTTTAAATCAACGAAGTTCTTCATACACAAATGCTGAAGACTCACACCTCTGCCATGTATATCTTGACATTTCCCAAAATCCGATCATAGGTATAAACCAATCTAAGGATCAATTTTGGTCTCGAGTTGAGAGTGATTATCATAGCTCAATGCCTGCTTTTATCACTCAAGTTCGACCCAGAAGATCTTTGCAATGTCAAATGCAAACTTTGTTAACTGCAATTGGCAAGATGAGGGGATGTGTAAGACAGGTTGAAAATTTAAATCCAAGCGGTGCTTCTGAACAAGATATTGTAAGTGTTATTTGTTACAAATATTTTTGAGATTTTATTTATGATTGAATTTTAATTTTATATATTTATATCATTTTGCAGTTCAATCGGGCTAAAGTGTTGTTTGCTCAGGATAAGAATTATAAGAAGGGATTCAAATTCGATCATGTATGGCCCATCTTGAAAGATATCGAAAAATTTGCAGATGTTAATGCTGGAATTCAAGTGGGACGTATGCAACATGGTAACTTTGCATCATCACAATCAGAGTACTCTCCCACTTCAGACTCTCCTACACCAGCATCTCCTGGACTGGCTTCATTCGATTTTAATATGAATGACAATGATTTTGGTGGTACTTCAACTGAAAGACCTATAGGGGTACGAAAAGCAAAATTTAAAAAGAGAAATGATGAAGAAACTTCTAAGTTTATGGAGTATATGAAAGAAGAGAATCAAAAATTTGTTGCAATTATGGAAAAAAATAATGCTGATAGGCAACTAAATTATGAAATCCAAATGTTACGAGCTCAAAACTGCGGCGAAAAAAGTGGACGTGGAAGAATTACGAGAAGAAAATTTAATTTTACTGAAAGATTTGACACAAGTAACTGATCCAAAACTACATGAGTTTCTTGTACAAGAACAATCAAGAATTATGCATAAAAGAACTAAACAAGGTGAAGGATCTCAAAATACCGGTTCTGGTACTTTTGCCCAATATTTCGAGCATCTTCGTCCTTCTGATGATAATTTACCAGAATACTGAAATGTTGTTTTAGTTTATGTTGTTTTAGTTTATGTTCAATGTTCTATTTTCCTTTAATTTTAATGTGTTGCAATTAGTGTTAATTTCCAATGTTGTTTTAGTTTATGTTCAATGTGTTATTTGGTTCTAGTATTATGAAATTTTAAGTGTTTGAATTAAACTATCTATTTTTTCCATTGTTGAATTTTATTTTAATAATTATTTTATAATCTAATTTTATTATAATAGTTCATATCAAAATAATTAAAAAAATAAAAGCTACAATGAAATATTTTGATCATGAATAAAAAGAGAAACATTAAAAACCATTAACAAAATAATAAACTCTACGCTTAAAAGAAAAAAAAAGTTACTGCGCCAAAGCTACAGTGCTGCGCCAAATCTGGCGCAACACTGTAGCTCTCCCCCAAAATGGCGCTGGGGATACCGTTCGGTTGGAGGATGAACAGCGTGCTTTTTGGCATCAATTTGAAAGTTTAGCGTCCGGTTGGAGATGACCTAAGGTTCTTTTGTAGATAGAATTTCATGAGCAACTCTCCAAATAGAGCTATGGATCACAATCTCTTCCAAAATCCCTCAATCATATAATTTAAATGATGGTAGTAGCATGAATCGATGGATACTTGAGATTCACATTCTAACCAATAGGTTGAACTTATTGAAAATGTTCCTTTCTTCTGCATAGACTAGATAGCTTCACCGTCAGGTTTGGACGGCAAAAGAGATATTTTCAAAATTTTCAATGCTTCCTTCCTATCAAAATATCCATCACTAAATCATAATCTCAAAGTCTTGTTTCCTCATCGATGAGAGCTATAACACATACATCTTGTTAACATGGTAACATTGGAATTTTAATTAATTCCTGACCAATCCATTGATCACCCCATACTCAAATTAATTTCCCATTGATCACCCCCATACTCAAAATTAATTAATTGCCAACCCACAATTGCAACCCACTCTTCAATAAATTTAGAGCACCCCACATGCTCTTCCAAGTTGCGGATGCATTCGTTGGACATTTTGCTTCAAGGACTGCCACAGTATGAAAATATTTTGCTTTCAAAACTTTTCCAGCAATAGAGTCAGGATTTTGAAGGAGTTTCTATCCTTAATTGGCGAGCATAGCGTAGTTAAGAGCTTCAAAATCTCTGAATCCTATACCCCTCTTTGTTTTGATCGGCACAATCCTGCAATTTATCTAGTGAATTCTCGATCCACCAAAATCTACTAATTATTGAATTTAATTCTTGGAGGAGATTAAGAGGTAACTGAAAACAACTCATTACGCATAGACCCATCCTTCATTATCCAGTCTAGCAATTTGACATAGAATATCACATGATTGATCTCGACGTTGAACCTCTAGATGTCCATAGAGACCTATAATCCGCCATGTGTTTTGTTCGTCTGACCCATCTACCACAGCGTCAATATGGTGTCGAGCAACAGATTTAACCTAAAGATTTATTTCAACAAGCCACTGTGAACTCGTGGGATTAGTGGGATTAGTGGGCCACTCCCACGTGCACGTGAAGACGCGTTTGAAGGCACATGAGTTTTGCAGGCCCACGAACACGCGTTTTGCAGGCCCACGAATCCCTCATGAACCGCGTGAGTTTTGCAAGCATATAAATACCAACACCTCATCAAGTTCTAGGTTTTTGTGCAAAGTGGGGTGCAGGTTTGATTTTTACGGCTGCAGAGGAGAACAGGGGGAGCGCTGGAGGGTAAAATAGCAGAGCCGTCTTATTTTGTTTTTGGTTTTTTGTGCAGTCCCTTCTCTAGGGTTTTGTGCATCCTTTTGTAGAGAGATATTATGAGAGATTTGAGAGTTTGTTAGGGTTTAGGTTGTGAGTGATTGTAAACCCTAGTTGTATTCTCTCCCTTTAATAGTAGATCTCCCCCCCTCCTTGCCCCGTGGACGTAGGCTATTTGCCGAACCACGTAAAAATAGTTTGTATCGCTTTTGTGATTTGTAATAGCTTATTTAGGTTCCCTCAACAGGTCAGTCCTAGAACTGATGAGAGGAAGAGCTGATATCTTACTTGGTTGAGATATTTTGCTTAAGGTTCTTGTTTCTTTTGTAAAACAGGAATTCCTATTACAACCTGACTCTCTTGTTGTGCTGCCGAAGTGCTGCCGAAATTTCCGCTGCGTGCAACAAGTGATATCATAGCCCAGATTTCAGATCTAGGATTTTTGGAGTTTGGTGGAGGAAGATTCTTGTGTGAAGCTTGGTTCTTGGAGTTCTAGGCTTCGGTGGAGATAGCATTAGGAGTTGCCGTTGGAGATTTCGCTTTCCTCGTGTGGATAGGAGATCTATTTGGAATCTGATCTAAGATTCAGTTAGGTGGTTCCTAATTTCTATTAAATTTGTTCTTTCTCTACAATTTTGAGTTAGTTTGCAATGGGAGAAGAAGGTGAAAGCAGCAAGTCGATGGTGAGTACAATATAAGTTTGTTTTCAGAACACTAAGATTAGTGTGGTGAAGTATGATAGCAAAATTAACTTTGGTTTGTGGATGAGCGGTGTACAGGATGCGTTCAATGCTCAGAATTTGGAAGAGACCATCATGGTCCATGAGAGGCCACCTAAATATAATGAGGCGATATGGGAGAAGATGAATAGGAACGCGTGTGGGGTGATCAGGTCCTGTTTGGAATAGAAACTAAAATATGATATGATTGGGGTAACGTATGCAATGAAGATGTGGGAAATTCTCAACAACAAGTATCTCATGAAGAGTGTTGAGAACAGGTTGCACTTGCTGCAAAGACTCTTTAGATTTTAGATAACCAGAGGCACCTCACTAGCGACGCATGTGAACAGCTATACTAAGTTGTTGTCGGACTTGGCAAATGTTGATGAGAAGATTTCGGATGAGTACAAGGCTATTATCTTATTGTGCTCCTTACCGGATGAGGAGTATGATACCTTCGTGCTCACTTTGTTGAATGAGAGATATTCTATCATCTATAGTGAAGTGACTAACGCATTGACCAATTATGATTTAAGGAGGAAGGACAAGGAGACTTCCCGTGCTAGCATTTTAAGCGAGGCCTTGTCGACAAGAGGTAGAAGCCCATATCCGAAAGGTGGTAATAGAGGAAGGTCAAAGTCAAGAGGTCGTCACCAGCTAGGAAAGAACCAATGTGCATTCTACAAGGAGCAGAGACATTGGAAAAGAGATTTTCCAAAGATCAAAGAGAAGGAGAATAGCAAGAAAAAGGGCCCAAAGGCCAATGAGGTGAATGTTACGAAAGTCGATGATTCCGATGATTCGTGCTTTTCTCTACTGATTATTCCAGAGGTGAACCATGTGGATGCATCAGATTGGATGCTTGATTCTGGCGCTACTTATCATGTGACCCCTAGGCGAGACTGGTTTGTATCTTTTAAGAAAGTCGATGAGGGTGTTGTTGTCATGGGAAATGATCAATCCTGTGGCGTTTGTGGGATAGGCACCGTGCGGATTAGGATGCACGATGGAGTAGTCCATGAGTTCAAGGAGGTGAGATTTGTTCCTCAACTAAAGAAAAATCTTATCTTAGTTGGAGCTTTGGACGCGAAGGGATTCAATGTGACTTTCGAAAACGCTGTAGTGAAGGTTACTAAGGGATCATTGGTGGTAATGAAGGGAGTCCGCAATCAAAATTTGTATTATCTAAAAGGAAGCACCGAGATTGTCCAGGTTGCTTCGGCTATTTTAGAAGTGGACATGAGCAGACTTTGGTACTATAGGTTGGGGCACACAGGTGTAAAGTCACTGCAGGCATTGTGCAAGCAGGGGCTATTGAAGGGAGCCAAGAGTGGGAAGATTGAGTTCTATGAGCACTGTGTTCTTGGCAAGAAGACAAAGGTGAAGTTCGGGATGGCCATTCATCAGACGAGAGGCATCTTGGACTACGTGCACACAGACGTTTGGGGTCCCACCAAGACTACATCACTTGGTGGTCGACATTGGTTCATCACGTTTGTTGATGACTATTCTAGGCGTTGTTGGGTATACACCATGAAGCATAAGAATAAAGTCCTAGATTTATTTGTGGAGTGGAAGAAGAGATTGGAACTGCAGATTGGGAGAAAGATCAAGACGTTGTGATCCGACAATGGTGGTGAGTATACTTCTGACCCCTTTCAGCAGCTATGTCAAGACAAGGGCATAGAGAGACACTTCACAGTTAGTTATACACCATAGCAAAATAGGGTGGCATGGAGGTTGAATCGGTCTTTACTGGAGAAGATCTGATGTTTATTGTCGCAGAGTGGTTTGGAGAAGATCTTTTGGGCTGATGCACTTACATATGCGAGCCACCTCATTAATAGGCTGCCTTCATCTACGATTGAGGGGAAGACCCCTATGGAGATGTGGTCGGGAGAGCCAGCACACGATTATGACCAGCTCAAGGTATTTGGATGCCCAGCATTTTATCATATGAGAATAGATAAATTGGAATCTCGAGCTAGGAAGGCCATATTTGTAGGATTCCAGCGTGGTGTCAAGGGATACAAGCTATGGGATCCAGTTCATAAGAAGATTGTACTGAGTAGGGACGTCACGTTTGATGAGGCTTCTATCTTGAAGCTTCCCAACTCTCATCAGGTGGAGAGCATCCTAATAGAGGAGATATCGCAGGTAGGATCCACATTGTCCAGATGGTACCGTATCCATTAGAGTGCCGACTGAGGTGACGTTAGGCGAGCACGGTGACGACAAGGAGGATACAAGTACAATTATGCAGGATCAGTGATCGACGGCTCAGGTTCAGGATTCTATTACGGTCCAGAGATAGAGGAGAAACATACAGATGCCAGCACTGTGTGCCGACACAGTTGCGTATGCACTTCCGGTGGAGAGTATTGATGAGTTGGTGCCTACTACATTCAAAGAGGCCGAGCAGAGTTCGGAGGCTGATTCGTGGTAAGTAGCTATGCAGGAGGAGATGGAATCTCCTCATAAGAACGATACATGGGAGCTGGTTGAGCTTCCAAAGGGACGGAAGGCAATTGGTTGTAAGTGGGTATACACGAAGAAGGAGGGCATTGAGGGCACTCTATTGAGGTTCAAAGCTAGGTTGGTTGCGAAGGGCTATGCACAGGAGGAAGGTATTGACTATAATGAGGTTTTCTCTCCGGTAGTGAAACAATCTTCGATTCGGATTTTGCTAGCTTTGGTGGCACAGTATGGTTTGGAGTTAGATCAGTTGGATGTAAAGACGGTATTTCTTCATAGTGATCTTGATAAAGAAATATATATGACTCAGCCATTAGGATTCCGAGCTGTAGGGAAAGATAAATTGGTTTACAGATTGAAGAAAGCGCTATACGGTTTGAAGCAGTCTCCTCGACAGTGGTATAGGCGATTCGATGGTTTTATGATTGGTCATTCGTATACTCGGAGCCAGTTTGATCCTTGTGTATATTTTCGCAAGCTGAAAGGAGGTGCGTACATCTATTTGTTACTTTATGTCGATGATATGTTGGTTGCCTCTACTTCCAGGTCAGCTATAGATGAGTTGAAAGTTCAGCTTTCAAATGAGTTTGAGATGAAGGACTTGGGTGAGGCCAAACGCATTTTAGGAATGGAGATCGGTAGAGACAAGAAGAAGGATAGAATTTGTTTGACACAAGTAGCTTATTTGAAGAAGGTTCTACAGCGATTCCATGTTAGCATGGATACAAAGCCAGTTGGTGTACCTTTAGGAGCCCATTTGAAGCTTTCAACTGACCTTTCACCGAAGTCAGTTGAAGATCGAGAGTTGATATCGAAGACTCCATATGCGAGCGTGGTTGGGAGCTTGATGCATGCGATGATATGTACGAGGCCGGATTTGTCACAGGTGGTGAGCATGGTATCGAGATACATGCACGATCTAGGAGTGGGTTATTAGGATGCTGTGAGATGGATTTTGAGGTACATTCGATGTACGCTCAATGTTGGTTTAGTTTATGAGTGGGACACTATAGGTGGGCAGCTATGCATTAGTTATGTTGATTCGGATTATGCTGAGGATTTGGATAAGCGTCGCTCTACGATGGGGTATGTGTTCACTTTAACTCATGCACCGGTGTGTTGGAGATGCACCTTACAGTCTATGATGGCTTTGTTTACGACGGAGGCAGAGTATATGGTAGTTACGGAGGCTATGAAGGAGGCTATTTGGCTTCGAGGACTTTTGGAAGAACTTGGTATATCGCAGAGGTCCGTCACTATTTATTATGATAGCATGAGTGCTATCTATTTGGTGAAGAATCAGGTTTTTCATGCGCGAACGAAGCACATTGCCGTTTGTTATCACTTCGTTCGGGATGTTCTTGAAGATGGTGATGTGGAACTTGTGAAGGTCCACACGAAGGATAATCCGGCGGATATGCTCACTAAGGTGGTTTTGAGTAATAAGTTTGATCATTATCAAAACTTGTTGCACATTCATAATTGTTGGGTGAACTACATAAGGCTTGATTCCTTAGGCAAGAGGATACGTAGGTAGTCTTTACGATGCAGCCGGTGTTAGATTAGTTGGTTCTGATGGGGGAGGTTGTTTGAGCTCTCGTTCGGGTTCCCGACTTGTTGTAGATTGAGTCTGTTGTCGTGAATTAAATTCACGGCGTATTGGACACAACAAGTGAGACATTTGGATGCTTTGGTGTCGGCTCAATTTGGGAAAAACTTCACCGAGGTGGAGAATTGTTGGATAGCGACGTGTGGGGCGACCACATTCCCAAAACGTGTGAAAAGCGAATTCTCATGGCCAATCTTGTGCCGCCCACCCAAGTACAAAGCAATAACCCTATAAACACCTTTAATTCCTCTCCTAGGGTTTCGTGTGCAAGGGGTGGACATTGGCAGTGCGCAAGGAGGCAAATTGGCTGCGGCTTAGTGCGGAAGAGGAAATCGCATACAGAGAGTTTTCGGCTTTGGGTATTTTTTTAGCAGAGGAGATTTTTTTGGTGCAGTCCTTTTGTGCTTTTGAGAGAGAGATTTGTGTGAGGGATTTGAGAGCTTGGTTGACGGTTTAGATTGTGTGATTGTAAACCCTAGTTGTATCTTCTCCCTCTAGTATAGATCTCCTCCTCCTTGCCCCGT
This sequence comes from Asparagus kiusianus, assembly GCA_022839385.1. Taxonomy (NCBI): domain Eukaryota; kingdom Viridiplantae; phylum Streptophyta; class Magnoliopsida; order Asparagales; family Asparagaceae; genus Asparagus; species Asparagus kiusianus. Next base: position 28,596 of record BQKN01062642.1, read on the forward strand.
GGACGTAGGCTATTTGTCGAACCACGTAAAATTGGTTGTATCACTATTTGTGTGATTTGTAATAGCTTTTTAGGTTCCCTCGACAGGTCAGTCCTAGAACTGATAAGAGGAAGAGCTGATATCTCACTTGATTAAGATATTTTGCTTAAGGTTCCTATTTCCTTTGTGAATCAGGATTTCCTATTTCGATCTAACTCTATTGTTGTGCCGATGTGCTGCCGAAGTGCTGCCGAAAATTTTCGATGAGCGCAACAAGTTGGAACATTTGGATGCTTTGGTGTTATCTCAGTTTTGGAAAAAACTTCACCGAGGTGGAGAATTGTGAACTCATGGGATTAGTGGGATTAGTGGGCCACACCCACGTGCACGTGAAGACGCGTTTGAAGACGCGTGAGTTTTGCAGGCCCACGAACACGCATTTTGCAGGCCCAAGAATCCCTCACGAACCGCGTGAGTTTTGCAAGCATATAAATACCAACGCCTCATCAAGTTCTAGATTTTTGTGCAAAGTGGGGTGTAGGTTTGATTTTTGTGGCTGCAGAGGAGAACAGGGCGAGCGCTAGAGGGTAAAATAGCAGAGCCGTCTTATTTTGTTTTTGGTTTTTTGTGCAGTCCCTTCTCTAGGGTTTTGTGCATCCTTTTGTAGAGAGATATTATGAGGGATTTGAGAGTTTGTTTGAGGGTTTAGGTTGTGAGTGATTATAAACCCTAGTTGTATTCTCTCCCTCTAATAGTAGATCTCCCCCCTTCCTTTCCCTGTGGACGTAGGCTATTTGCCGAACCACGTAAAAATAGTTTGTATCGCTTTTGTGATTTGTAATCGCTTATTTAGGTTCCCTCGACAAGTCAGTCCTAGAACTAATGAGAGGAAGAGCTGATATCTCATTTGGTTGAGATATTTTGCTTAAGGTTCTTGTTTATAAAACAGGAATTCCTATTGCGACCTGACTCTCTTGTTGTGCTGCCGAAATTTTCACCGCGCGCAACAGCCACACTATCGCAAGTCCACCCCCTCCTTCCTTCATTATCAATATAGAATAAAATGTGATAACCAAACACATGTCTCAATTTCTCCCATTCCGCCCTTTGAAATTTCATTTTAGATAATAAAAAAACTACTATTGGCTTCTCAGCCTCTACGAGGTTGAGAAGGCCTCAAACTGTGTGAAAGCCTCTAAGCCCCGGTGGTTTCAAAAATAGTAAACTCATTGCGACTAGTAGGGCTACATAGCAGCCTCCACCGATAGGTTAAATTTGTGCTCTTTACTGTCCTCTGTTGGAGTTGTAACTTTAAACTTAAGTTTGTAGAGGAAAAGTTTAGTCCCACATTAGAAAGGAGATGGGAAGATAGGTTGCTTATAAGCCTTCCCTTTCTCTCATATGCCTAGAATAAAATAAAGGTTATGCGCCACACCACACACGTGCGGGTCGGGCTTGGACTTGGGGTCGGGCCGGGTCGGGTGGCGTGCACCCACGACCTACGGACACGAATGCAACTCCGCAATGATGGGCCCTTAACCTGCTATTTTTTTTGCTAATTGAAACAATTAAAAATGTGATTAATGTGGATCTTCTCTTCAGGATAATTAAAACAAAACGGCTAGGAGAATTAAAAATTAAAATGGCTATGTTTAGGAGAATTAAAACTAGAATTAAAACAGAAGCAAATTTTTAGGAGAATTAAAACGGTAATTAAAAATGGCTGTTACGTTTTCGCTTCTATAAAAACTCAAATCTGCGAGGGCTAAAAACACAGACTAAAAACTGAGCTTCACTTTTATCTTCTCTTCAAAAATCTCTTCTTGCTGTTACGTTTTGTTAGTTCCCTAGAAGTTAAGAAAAATTCACAAAGCCTTCTTGAAGCTCGTGCCGACGAGAAGGAGGTCGCCTGACCGAGGGTCGTTGTATCTCTAAGAACTATTGCCACGTAGCCCTATATGAGAGGGGGCAATTAGATTTCTAGAACAGTGCATTGTACGCCTCGATCATCAGGCCGTATTTCTAATCTTTACTTATTTTGTTTGAATTATTTCTTATATTTGTGTTATAATATTAACCCATCGTTATCTGATAATTATTAACTATTAAAACTAATTTGTTAGGGTTTTGGTTTTTGAACCTACACTCTTGTTTTGTTTTGATAATTTTACAAACAATTTATAACTAATTTTGTTTCCTAGTGATTGTGGCTTATTACAGGTTTATATCAGAGTTAAAGATCCAGATCAGCCATGTTTACAATCATTTAGGTATTATTGTATATATCGTGTGTTATTCTCTAAGCTTAATATATATTTATACACACACTTAACATCATGCTTACATTGTATTGTTTTACAAAAGTTTTGCAATACACCTCTTTATCAAAATCAAATGTATATGTTTACATATTTACACATATATGTACACATTTGCTAAAACGATGATCTTTTACAAATAGCAAATGTAATTTCCAAAATTTCTTCACAAATATGTTTAATATCATAGTTATAAACTATTCTCAAAGTTTTACATTTTTTAGTATTTATTTGATATTTTTTAACAATTTGTTTCTGATGAGTCGACTCACAAATATCATGAGTCGACCCATCAGGTTGAGTCGACTCATGCCTGTCATAAGTCGACTCACAAACTGTACTGGAAAATAAGTTTTGTTTCTGCCGAGTCAACTTATGATCTTATGAGTCGACTCATGAATTTTATGAGTCGACCCATAAGTTGGTTTTTAGCCTGTAACAGCTACTTATGAATCGACTCATGAATAGTACTGAGTCGACTCATAACACTATAACGGCTACTTTTAGTTTTTGTCTTCTTCTGGCTTTTTGGTCTTTTTACTTGGGTTCTTGCTGATGTTTTGGGATGTTATAAATACCCCAGTGCATTTAACATTCTGGGAAACCAAGAGATTTGTTTAATTAAGTTTACAAGTGTTTAAGAGGTGTTTAAAGCCTTGTTTCAAGTTTTGTTTCAAAAGAGAAGTTTTACACGAAGAAGAAGCTTAATTTCAATTGAGGAATTCATCCTCATCATCATTTCTTCAGTTCTTTGTGTTTATAGAGAAGTTTTTCTAAACTCTTTTATATAGCTTATTTATTGTCAATTTCATATTTCATATCTTGCTATATTAAACTGAATTAGAATTTTATTGTTCTCATTTATCACACACACCCTTATTGAGCTTAGATTATTTCATACAATATATTAGTGGGTATTAGAGTGTAAATTAGTGAGAGTGAGCTTCATTGTGTTCTCATTCATTATAGAGAACAAAACATTGTATTTGAACTTATATTGTGAGTATCACTTGTAATACACTTGTACACCGAGAGTAGTGTGTGGTGAGAGACGTGGTCGAATCCAATAGGAGTGGCATCGGTTGACGAACCTAGGGAGAGGTTGTATCCGAGCACTTGAGGAGGAGGACACGGGCTAGAGACCAACACTTAGTGTGTATAGTGTGATTGCATAGTGATTGTTTTTGAGAGTTTTCGGTGAGCTTGAAAACCGAGTGTGTAGAAGTTTCGGCCTCCAAACCGAGTTATGATAGTGGAGATCTCCTCGAGGTGAGGAGCGAGGACGTAGGTCGTGGGGACCGAACCTCATGAACATATTGTGTGATTGTGTTTGCTTGGCGTTCATCTTTATTTGTGCTCGAATCGTATATCGCTTTCATCTCTTTATTGTGTCACATTTAATTTACACGTGTATTTATATATCCTTGCATATATTTCACCATATAGGATATATCTCATTATTCATAACATATTGTATATCTATCTTGCAAGAATAATTAATTAATTAATTTTAATTAGCATAAAATCAGATTAGATTAGCGTAAGACCCTAATCACCCCCTCTAGGCTCTAACAATTGGTATCAGAGCTTGGTGCTCTTTGATTTAAGGTCTAATCACCTTGAGTTGAAGATCCAAGTTATCTTTTGTGCTAATCCAATTTTTTGATTTTCTGCTTGCATATATACATTATGGATATGCATGGTGCATCTAGTTTAGGTTATGCCATTAATGTTGCTTCTCATCAGAATATTTTTTCCTATACTCAATGGCATGTTAGATTCAAACTTTTTGTTCAATCTAAATAATTTGATTTATGGGAAATTATTAAAGATGCTTATATTGTACCCACTTCGGAAAAATCCAAGTAGAGTAAAAATGATGAAAGAACATTTAATATGAACAAGCTGTTGTTAGAATATTTGCTTAGTGTTTTTCACTCATCATTTTCTAACAAATTTGTTCATTTTGATAGTGCTTACAATTTATGGAAATTTATAGAAGCACATCAAGAGGACTTAGAGGCGATCCGACAAGCTTTGGAGGCTTCCTCTTCAAGTTCTATTGGAGGATCATGCACACGACCACTAGATGATAGCCCTAGTGAGGTATGCGAGCTCGACAACAATGATGATATTACTTTTGATGAGCTTGCACATGAATTTAAAAAATTATACAATATTTATATTGATTTGAAAAGTAAGCATGATAATATGGAATCCTCTCATGAAACACTAATTACTAAGTTTGATCTCATTACAAATGTAAATATAAATCTTAAAGAATGCAATGAAAATTTGAGATTAGAAATACTAGATTGCTTAATAAAAATGTGTTGCCATGTTAGAAGTACAGATTAGTAAAAATAAATTAAACTCTATGGTAAATGATTATGTTTATCCTACTTCTAATAGCAATGCTTGTATGCACAATGATGAGTTGAATCAAATAAAAAAACGCATATCGATCTTAGATTCAACACTAAACACTTGTATTGCGAATAACAAAAAGCTTATAGACATGTGTGCAAAGTACCATGTTAATTCTTTTAAGAAACCTACACACTATGCACATATGTATGACAAAATTTACAAATATTCTATTTGCGGTCTTAAAGATCATATAGCCAAATTTTGTCATAATGCACAAAAGCTTGACAAGCCTATTCATGATTGTGCATCTCATCAAGCTTTTTAATCTCATACATATGTACACACACATAATGTAAATCATAAACATGCTCATGTGTATTAATGTGATTTTTATGGTCGTTTGGGTCATTTGACCAAATTTTGTTTTGATTTGAAGAAGGTTTCTCGTTTGCAAAATAATTTCAAAGATAAACCTATTTTTGTAAATGATTTTTGTGCACCTTATGTTGGTTAACGCATACCATTTAGACCCTTTCATTGCACTCATTGCAATTGAAAAGGTCATGAATACGAATTTTTTTTTGACCGTATCCGTGCACCATATACGCCCAAATGGGTTCATAACCCAAAGACCTTGATCTTAAATGATAGGAGTCATGTCCCTAACCCTATGGGTACCAAAAATATTTGGGTACCAAAATATGGTTAATTTCCATTTCTTAAGAAAATTTTTCTTTTTGATTGTTGCTCTTGTTTTTGACTTAAAATATTTCAATAAACATTTAAAGCTTATTTAAGATCTATGTGTAGATTTTTATGACTCAAAATTCTTGTCAAAACATTTTATTGTTAAAAATTTTTCAAGTGCAAAAGTCTTATTTCAGAATTTCTATAAAATCTTGGGATTTAAATTTAAGTCGACTTAGGGTTGACTCACATCCCTTAGTCGACTGCAAGTCGACCTTCGGGTGACTGTTTTCAGGGTATGTGATTCTTTTTGTTTTTGGATTTGAGATGTTTTAGACCCAACCCGTTTGCCTGCCTTAATCCTGACCTACACTTATCCTTTAACCAAATATGGACTATTGATCTCATTTCAAAGCCCTAACTTATCTTCTTTTTCCTCTTTCTTTCATTTTTTCCTCCATCTGATCTTTCATTCCTAGTCGACCTTCATCTCTAGCTGACTCATCACCGCCAGTCGACTCTTCCTCTCTAGCAATCGTCATCTTCCTCGGTCTCCTTTGTTCGGTATAACCTCTTTCCCGTCTCATTTCCTTTTTTTAGGGTTTCATATCTATCTATGGCTAGTACTTCAACCAAACGCCCTAGAACTTCCAAAGGTAAATCCCTTCTTTCTTGTGATTGTGCATCTTCACCTCCAGAGCGTAGCAATGCACATTACGAACAATATCTAAATAGTACTGCCTTAATTGGAAAGTATCATGGTCTTTGTCACTTAAAATTGTTCCCTGGTAGATATGTTAAATTCAATGACTTTAGTCATTTTTCTCTAAAACAATTTTTCTTTGCTGCTAAACTCGCTGATTTAGTCTCTAGTCAGCACTCTGAAAAACTTTACCCCCATCTTGTGCGTATGTTTTACGTAAATCTTGTACCATGTGCTTCTGAGGATAGACCCGAATTTATCACTTCTTGTGTCAAAAATCGTCATATTCGTTTCACAGCTGACTGTCTATCTGAGATCATTGGCATCCTCGAGGTGACACCTTTCTTGATGATGTTTCGTATGATAATCCCGGTGTTGAAACCCTTATGACTCTTCTTGGCGAAAGCCTTCTATTAGACGCTAAAAATTTGTCTAACTTGGCTACCATTGTTGTTCGTATCATTTCTTATAATTTGATTACAAAATATGGGGGATATAGTCACTATTCTCAAGATCTCACTAGGGGTATCTATGCCATTCTGGGTAATGTTGATGTTAAATGGGGATATGTTATGTTCGATATCATTGCTTCTGGTCCATCCACTTTCATTCCTTTTGGTGATCTCCTTACAAAAATTTTTAAATACTTCAATGTTGACCTATCTGATGAGACTCTTTTTGATATCCGACCTCTCTTTGATATTACTGCTCTTCATCGGATGAGAATTCCTGCCACATTAATGGCAATACATGATCATCCTGCTCGTAGGCCTCCTCCTGAATCTCCCATACATGAACCTCCTTATGAGCATTATCATTCCTCCTCAGATTCATCTGTACCAAGCCATATAGAAGATCTTTCCACTCAGATGACTGAATATTACTATAGTGACCAAGTGAGATTTCAGAGGATTGAAGACAGTAAACTTGATCTTAGCATGAGGCTTGGAGAGGTTGAAAAGACACAGGTGGAATTAAGGAAAGAGATAGCCTCCTTGAGGAGTGAAAAAGAAGTTGACATGGCCTCCATTCACAGTAGATTTGATCAGATCATAAACCTTTTGCAACAACCCCATCCTTCATCGGGTCGAGGATCATCGAATGCTTGAAGCTATTTTTTGATTTTTGTTGAACAATATGATATTTTGGTTTATGTTATGTTGGCAAACTTTTATTTACATTGGCATGTAATATTTTAACTTGCACTTGATTTGCTTCATGTTGGACATGGTTTGAAAACATGGGTTGAACTTGGCATGTAATAGCCTAGTAAATCTGTTTCTCTTGAATTTATGTGTGTTTTCACACTTGATGGTGAGCTCATATCTTATGTGACGATCATATGCTCTATCATGTTTGTGTTCCATATGTACATCCTCACTCATGTTTCTTTTCTGACTGGGGGAGCATAGCTCCTATTTGTTTTTTTAACCTATGCATAAATGTAGGGGGAGCCTTTCTCCACTATTTCCCTTTTTGATGTTGCCAAAAGGGGGGAGAAATGGTATTAGTTTGTTGTTTATGAGTATTGAGTTTGTATTTCATGATTTATATAATGAATTATTTGTCATCATCAAAAATGGGGAGATTGTTAGGGTTCTGGTTTTTGAACCTACACTCTTGTTTTGTTTTGATGATTTTACAAACAATTTATAACTAATTTTGTTTTCTAGTGACTGTGGCTTATTACAGGTTTATATCAGAGTTAAAGATCCAGATCAGCCATGTTTATAATCATTTAGGTATTATTGTATATATCATGTGTTATTCTCTAAGCTCAATATATATTTATACACACACTTAGCATCATGCTTACATTGTATTGTTTTACAAAAGTTTTGCAATACACCTCTTTATCAAAATCAAATGTATATGTTTACATATTTACACATATATGTACACATTTGCTAAAACAATGATCTTTTACAAATAGCAAATGTAATTTCCAAAATTTCTTCACAAATATGTTTAATATCATAGTTATAAACTATTCCCAAAGTTTTACATTTTTTAGTATTTATTTGATATTTTTAACAAGGTTGAAAGTTGAAATTTTCTGTGTACATGTTTATGAGTCGACTCATAAACAGTATTGAGTCGACTCACAAACTGCTGCGTAGTTTATAATTTGTTTCTAGTGAGTTGACTCGCAAACATCAAAAGTCGATCCATCAGGTTGAGTCAACTCATGCCTTTCATAAGTCGACTCACAAACTGTGCTGGAAAATAAGTTTTGTGTCTGCTGAGTCGACTCATGATCTTATGAGTCGACCCATGGTTTATGAGTCGACTCATGAATTTTATGAGTCGATCCATAAGTTGGTTTTTAGTCTGTAACGGCTACTTATGAGTCGACTCATGAATAGTACTGAGTCGACTCATAACACTATAACGGCTACTTTTAGTTTTTGTCTTCTTCTGGCTTTTTGGTTTTTTTACTTGGGTTCTTGCTAATGTTTTGGGATGTTATAAATACCCCAGTGCATTTAACATTCTGGGAAACCAAGAGATTTATTTAATTAAGTTTACAAGTGTTTAAGAGGTGTTTAAAGTCTTGTTTCAAGCTTTGTTTCAAAAGAGAAGTTTTACACAAAGAAGAAGCTTTCAATTTCAATTGAGGAATTCATCATCATCATCATTTCTTCAGTTCTTTGTGTTTATAGAGAAGTTTTTCTAAACTCTTTTATATAGCTTATTTATTGTCAATTTCATATTTCATGTCTTTTTATATTAAATTGAATTAGAATTTCATTGTTCTTATTTATCACACACACCCTTATTGAGCTTAGATTATTTCATAAAATATATTTGTGGGTATTGGAGTGTAAATTAGTGAGAGTGAGCTTCGTTGTGTTCTCATGCATTATAGAGAACAAAACATTGTATTTGAACTTATATTGTGAGTATCACTTGTAATACACTTGTACACTGAGAGTAGTATGTGGTGAGAGACGGGGTCGAATCCAATAGGAGTGGCATTGGTTGACGAACTTAGGGAGAGATTGTATCCGAGGACTTGAGAAGGAGGACACGGGCTAGAGACCAACACTTAGTGTGTATAGTATGATTGCATAGTGATTGTTGTGAGAGTTTTCGGTGAGCTTGAAAACCGAGTGTGTAGAAGTTCCGGCTTCCAAAAAGGGTTGTGATAGTGGAGATCTCCTCGAGGTGAGGAGTAGGGACGTAGGTCGTGGGGACTGAACCTCGTGAACATATTGTGTGATTGTGTTTGATTGGCGTTCATCTTTATTTGTGCTCACATCATATGTCGCTTTCATCTCTTTATTGTGTCATATTTAATTTACACGTGTATTTATATATCATTGCATATATTTCACCATATAGGATATATCTCCTTATTCATAATATATTATATTTCTATCTTACAAGAATAATTAATTAATTAATTTTAATTAACATAAAATTGGATTAGATTAGCATAAGACCCTAATCACCCCCCTCTTGGGTCTAACATAATTTTTATTTTTGTCTAAACGGCTAATATTTCTAACAATCCAAGAATCTAATTGAGCTATTTAGAATAATTTCATGTTTAGTATTTTTACTATTCTGTTTCGTGTTATGTTTATTATGTTAATGAAGTTTACATCTTATAAAACCGACATGCTACAATTGATTCTGTTGTTTGAATGTTTAAATCATATTTGTTGCATTAAATAACAAAATTATTCATTCATCATCAGATTATGGCTACAAGTGTAAATTATGTTGGCTAAACCAGAGAAGTTTGATTGGAACAATTTCCGTCGTTAGCAAAACCAAATGAGATTTTGGTTAACAATTCTAAATCTAATAACTGCCATAGAACCAGACAACCCATCTTCATCTAGACCAATTACTAGGCAATCTTCCTCATCTTCCTTCATAGATTTCATTCCTATCCCGAGAACACCTTAAGAAATAGAGTATCATTGTCTACACAGAATCTTAGGAGCCTTATCTGATAGGTTATATGATATATATTATACTATCACTAATACTAAAGTTCTATGGGAAACACTAGAGAAAAAGTATGGTTTAGATGATATGGGAATTAAAAGATTTAAAGCTTCTGATTTTAACAAATTTAAAATGGTAGATTCTAAACCAATGAATAAGAAAATTCATGAATTCGAACATATAGTTCACCAACTGAAAATGAATGGATCTATCTTAGATAAAACGTTTCAGATAGCATGTCTTATAGACAAACTTCTTGAGTCCTGATCAGATTTTGCTAAAAACCTTAACCATACCCAAGGAGATCTTACCCTAGAACAAGTATTGAATTCCATTAGAATTGAAGAGCAACATAGACTCAGGGAGAAAATTCTGACAAAACTCGAACCCAAAGAACCCAAAGTAAACAATGTTGAATCCAAATCATTTCCCAATCACAAGAAATGTCTATTCCACCAAAATCAAAATAAAACATTTAAAAATAAATCCTTTCATCAAAAGAATAACCCTACCCACTTTTAAAGGAATGAATGAGCTGAACGTCGAGCCTACTTTGTTTGTGGACGAACTAACCATCTTGCTAAGGACTGCTTCTACAAGAAGACAGAACCACCCAAATCTAGGAAGGGAGGACCTCCACCTAATAAGCCACAAGTAAACATGGTGCTGAGACTGCTTTCAGGTCTGTTCTCTTCACCCCTGAAGTAAACATGACCTTTCAAGCAAATGATTGGTGGATTGACACTAGAGCTAATATTCATGTTTGCTCTAATCAATTTCTATTTTCCACTTATCAGGTCTCAAGTATGGGAACCGTGACAATGAGAAATAATAATGTGGCTCCTGTATCTAGAATAGGTCGGATCAAATTAAAGCTGACTTCTAATAAGACTTTGATCCTGCAGGATATCCATCATGTACCAGACATTAGGAGAAACTTGATTAGCGGATCTTTGTTAGTGCAACAAGGCTATAAGCATGTTTTTGAATCAAATAAAGTTGTAATAACTAAGAGGTTGAATTTCATTGGAAAAGGATTTTTATGTGATGGTCTCTTTAAATTAAATGTTAAGAATTCTAATTTTGCATCTCCAATGGCTTTGAATATTGAACCTTGTATCACTTGGCATCAAAGGTTAGGACATGTCAATTATAATTTAATTAAAAGATTGATGCAACTCAATATAATTCCAAAACTTAATATAAAAGATAATGAAAAATGTGAAATATGTGTAGAAGCCAAATTTCCGAAGAAACCATTTAAAACTATTGATAGAGATTCTGAGATATTAGAACTCATTCATAGTGATGTTTGTGATTCAGGAAGAATATCTAGAGGAGGTAATAAATATTTCATAATTTTCATAGACGACTGTTCTAAATATTGTTATCTCTACTTAATTAAGACCAAAGATGAAATTATAAACAAATTCAAAATATATAAAGTAGAAGTTGAAAATCAGTTGGATAGAAAAATTAAAATACTAAGATCAGATAGAGGTGGTGAGTACACTTCTAATAAACTAAAATAATTCTGTGAAGAGAATGGAATCATCCATGAAATAACTGCTTCATATACACCTTAATCTAATGGAGTAGCTAAAAGAAAGAATAGAACATTAATAGACATGGTAAACTCAATGTTAATTCATTCTGGTGTGCCAGAAAACATGTGGGGAAAGGCCCTAATGACTGCTTGTCATATACTAAATAGAATTCCATTCAAGAATTCTGATAAAACCCCTTACACAATCTGAAAGAATAGAAACCCTAACTTAGATCACATGAAAGTGTGGGGATGCTTAGCAAAAGTTAAGGTACCTGAGAATAAGAGAAAGAAAATTGGCCCTAAAACTGTATATGGAATCTTTATTGGTTATACTTCTGATAGTAATGCAAATAGATTTTTAATAATCAACTCTGATATTAATGAGATAACCAATAACACCATTATTGAAGCTAGGGATGCACATTACTTTGAAAATATTTTTCCTTACAAAACGAGATTAAACAACACAGGCTCTAACTCTAGCAATTCAGATCCTAGTTCTAATCAAGGTGAAACTAGTTCTAGACAAATTAGACTACTAGAAAGTCAAGAGGAACCTAAGAGAAGTAAGAAAACTAGAATAGAAAAGGTTCATGAAGACTTTTATGCATTACTTGTAGAAGATTCTCTAATAACATTTGAGGATGCAATGAAATCAATAGATGCTCCGTTTTGAAAGGAAGCTATAAATAATGAGATTCAATTTATAGTTCAAAACCATACTTGGGAACTCACTGATCTTCCTCCAGGATGTAAAACTATCAGATGTAAATGAGTATTCAAAAAAAACTTAGATCTAATGGAACAATAGATAAATATAAAGCCAGATTAGTAGCTAAAGGATATACCCAAAAATCTGGTATTGATTATTTTGATGTCTATTCTCCAGTAGCTAGGATTACTACCATTAGAGTCCTTATAGCTCTAGCATCCATTCATAAATTAATAATACATCAAATAGATGTTAAAACTGCATTCTTAAATGGAGATTTAGATGAAGAAATTTATATGGATCAACCCGAGGGATTTGTTGCTTCTAGACAAGAGAAGAAAATATGCAAGCTTATTAGATCACTATATGGCCTCAAACAAGCTCCAAAACAATGGCACATAAAATTTGATGAGATCATACTATCTTATGGATTTGAAATTAATCAAACAAATGAGTGTATATATCATAAAATAGACAAAAACAACAAAATTGTGATTTTATGCTTATATGTTGATGACATTCTTATTTTTGGTTCTGACATACAAACTATAAATGAAATCAAACACTTCTTATCACAAAAATTTGACATGAAATATTTAGGTCAAGCTGACATAATTCTTAACACTAAAATCTTGAAGAATGAGAATTGATATGTGCTATCACAATCACACAACATAGAGAAAATCCTCAAGAAATTTTATGATCTAAACTGTCAACCTGTTTCTACTCCATATGATCCTAATGTACATCTAAAAAAAAATACATGTTATCCTCAATTACAAAGAGAATATGCACAAATAATTGGATCATTAGAATTCCTGACAAACTACACCAGACCTGACATTTCTTATGTAGTAAATAGACTTAGTAGATATACATCAAATCCTAATAAGAGTCATTGGAATGCTCTAGAAAGAATTTTGAGGTATTTAAAAGGAACTATGAACTATGGTTTACATTATAAATGTTATCCATCTGTATTAGAAGGATACTCAGATGCAAATTGGATTAGTGACTCAGTAGATGCAAAATCTACCACTGGATTTGTGTTCCTTTTAGGAGGAGGAGCCGTTTCATGAAAATCTACTAAACAAACTGTAATGGCTAGAAGTACAATAGAATCAGAAATGATAGCTCTTGATACTACTAGTATAGAAGCTGAATGGTTGAAAGATTTACTAACTAAAATTCCATTAATACAAAAACCATTACTAGCTATTTCTATTCATTGTGATTGAAGGTCAGCGATTAACAAATGTCACCAAGAGAATACAAATGTGAAAATGAATTGACACTTGAAAGTGTGGTATAAATCCTTGAGATATAAGATGAAAAATCATGTAATAGACTTAGACTTTGTAAGATCAGAGAAAAATCTTGCAGATCATTTAACTAAAGGCTTATCTAGGGTAGTGGTCCTAGAATCATCGAGGAGGATGGGGTTATGCCCATAAGAAAAATTACTGTAGTGGCAACCCAACCTCACAGAGGTTCAATGGGTAGAAACAAACTGAACGAGTGATTAATTGTGAGGAGCACTAAATTTATTTTTGCTCCCATCCCTAGGATGATTAGTGCTCATAAAAAGCAAGTGAAAGGTTGAGTTTAACTCTTAATGAATCCAAGACCCTTGAGGCAGGATGCTTACTTGCTCGCATCCTTATTAGGATTCACCTATATGTGTGTAGTTGTGAGGCCGCGACTATGGGATCAAGACTGCTCTCTAGTAACACACATAAAAAATACTTGCGCAAGGCCGACAATAGCGCAACCTTCTTAGAATTCTTCAAAACTATACTATGTGTGCTTTCTGTAGAAATCCGATAAATGGGGCTGGTTCAAGGCGTAGTCCACCAAGCTCTCACGGATCTATACAACTGTCACTAAGTGAAGGTTCAAACCGAAAGGTACCTCCACTTATTACATAGTATTAGAGAACCAACAATCTTATTACTCTTGTTTCTGAATTATTTTAAGTTTTAAATTATGTAGGGGATTGTTGGAGTTGTAACTTAAAACTTGAGTTTGTAGAGGAAAAGTTTAGTCCCACATCATAATTTTACTTCCTTTCTGATTCATATCGATGTATTTCTTTGCATTGGTTAGTGGCGCATTTGAAACAACTCTAGCCTCCTTTGCATCCCTTCCCCCAGTTCTCCTTCCTTACTTCTCACCTCCTCCACAGATGGCACCGCCTCCATATTGGATCTCTACCTTTCCCTTTTCCTTTCTCTGTTGCATTGCAATGAGGCAAACTCTCGCCATGTGACCCAACACATCACAACAAAACCAGAGAGTTGTAAGCCTCTCATATTTAAATGTAACTCATGTTCTTTGTCCTCCACCAGTCCCAGCTATGGTTCCCCCTTGAGAGGCTTCTTGATGTTGAGACAAACTCCAGCTCGAAGACACTGTCCAATACAACAACATTACCAATCACACTCATAATTTTTCGCGCGACCTCCTCGATCTCTCATCGCTACCAATGGAAGATCATATACTTCATGAACCTAAAGTGAAGCCCTGTCCAGATTGACAGTTGAAGGTTTCTCATCTTCCCATATTTCTCCGACCAACAACAAAGCATTATCAAAATTCCATGGTCCCTTGAGAATCATGTTATTCTTATCCTCTTCATAGAAAAACAGATCAAGAAAAGTTCTCGGCCTATGTATGTGAAAGAGGCTTCACGATTCAATCTCCAAGACTTTCTCATTGTATTTTTAAATGCGTCTCTGATGCGAGGCCTATCTGCGAGTAATTTTCCAACCAATCAAAATTCATCAATCACAGGATCTATTGGGATGTTGTCAACATTCAACCCAGCTCTTCTTCATCAGCTAACTTCGATTTTTGCCCCCATCTCCTCAAGTCGCCATCTTGAGAGCAAAACTCCTTTCCATCGCCTCAAACAAACGCAAGAACTTTTTGTTATTGTCGGTAGCCCTAGCAAGACCCTAGGAGGCTAGGAGTGAAACATAAGAGCTTGTTTATTTTTCAAATAGTAAGAATATTACTTTAAAATAGTCCAGACCCACCTCTTTAGGGGCTGTTTGGTTGCATTTTTTAGAGGCTGAATCCCTGCCAAAACTGACAAAAAAAACTGTCAGTTTTGGCAGGGAATCTTGCAAAAACGCTTTTTTTAGAGGCATTTTTGGGTGATTTTCTGTCAAAACTGACAGTTTTTGTCAGATTTGGCAGGGATTCAGTCTCTAAAAAAGACAACCAAACATAGCTCTTGTTTATTTTTTAATTCGGCCAAGATCAGTAACATTTATCAAATAAATAATGAATTATACATGTTTATTTTTTATCATATTTTTTTAAAAATGTGCATATGAAAACCTGAAAGTTCAAATGATTTAGTGTTATGACATATTTGAAATAATAGTACACAGTGAAAGAAGGATATATTCATACAAATATGTAAAACTAGCATGCTATATCTGAAATTAAAATTTTGTTCTGTTCTTTAAACGTTAAAATCTAGCTGTCAGTGACATGTAAATTTTGCATAATTGTGACATGAGGATGTGTGAATGTGTATATGTGTGGTTCCTTAAATACTACATAGATTGGGTTGAGCCTTCTACTAGCTTTTTTTAACTTTTTTAATTGATAACATATAATATTTTATATAGTTCACTATTAGAGGTCAAATTAAATGGTGCATTTATTGATAGCATGGACGACTTGAACCAGGGCATTGGCTGTTTGATAAATAACACTAGTCAACAACTAGGAACAGTGACCCAAAGAATAGGGGATGATCAAAACTTGCTTGAGATGCGTTGGAAAGTTTCTGGCATCATCATGAAATTCTCGACGTTCACGCCTTAACATAAGGTCAATGCTGCAAAGCAAATAGTCAACATTCCTGTCCTCGTAGACCTCTTCTTTAGTTTTCTTGATAAATACAAGGAGGGGAAAATGTGAGGATGATGTTTTCGGGGAACAATTTGAATTTCCTACTATTCATTTAGTAGTTAGACATTAGTCGCGTAAAACTGGTATATGACTTAGTACTATTCTTATGTCTTCTTCACCACTTTCCTAGCCACTATTTAGCTTGACAAAAAAATAAGGTCGTTCTACCATAGAGTTCTATAATTCTTTCCTTTTTGATTATTTTCATCTAAATCATGATCAATCTATAATAGGTTTTCCCACTCTTTTCTAAAACAATGTCTTCCCCACCCCCATCCAAGTTCAGAAGTGCTAGAAAATATTTCTAAATAATATATGATATGGTCAATAATGCTAGTAACGACAATCTGATGGACAGTATCCTTTTTTTTTTCGCGCTAAGTACTAGTAAAGAAATATGTATTGTAGCATTTTGTTTCGTGTTAAATTGTTGACGTGTATTTTGACTTTCTAGATAAGGTTACACCTAAATTTTATTTTATTTTTCCCTAAACAAATACATTATATGATGTTAGTTGATTTGAGGGTAAAAATGTCATTCCAGTTATGATAGAGTCTGAACGGTCATAATTCACTTTATAAACAAACACCAATATATACTATTTTAACTTAGTACGAATGTTAATCCGTGCTAAAACAAATATTAGATTGGGCTAAAACAGTCCCATGAAAATACAATCCCAATATTATAGCCCAGGAAATATAATACCCTCTAGTCTAGGGATAAAAAATAAACGTGGCCTAAACAGTAACAAAACCTATGATCATAAAAACTTTGACCATATACTCTATGTTAATTACATAATAATTATAAAATAATTAAATGAGTCATTTAGATCTATGGATAACCCGTTTCATAAACGAGATGACCCGATTTGTGGTTATTATATGAGTCGGGTCAAAATTTATATGGCTCGATTCGGTTTTACCCGTTTGCCACCCTGTCTCCTACCAATTCGTTCACAGCAGTCCAATCAAGTAAATAAGTAGCACGTCAGAAAGTAGCAAAAAGTTACCAAATTCTCCCTTCTATCGTTCTCTCTCTCTCATGTCTTCTCTTTTAGCTCCGCCATCAACTTGTTGCCTTCGCTCTCGCCCTTCGCCTTCCCAATTCTCCTCTTGCTTCCCTTCTCTCGTTTCTTTCCGCTTGCGGAGAAACAGCAGATGCCGACTGAAGGTTAAGGCATCTGGGATTTTTGGATCCGATAGCTTCGCCTCCGCTGGTGATCCCAAGGCCCCCAGTGGCACTCTGGTAATTACCCATTTTGCCCTCTTTGGATTTAGATAGATCGGTTGCTTTTTCTGCAAGTGGCTTCCATGTGTTTGAACTAATGCCTCTGAGAAGGTTTTTGGGTTAATTGGAAAAATTTTCATCTTTGAAAGTGTGACTCCAGTTTGAGTACTCGGCATGCTTATAGTGATCACTGAATGTAGGTAGCTAGAGTAACCAGCACCTTTTCTTTTTAATAAAAGATTTGATCTTTCTTTTATTGTTTGAGTGGGGATATTACCTGGTGAAACATGAATCGGGAAGAGAATTGGACGAATCAGAATTTTTGTCTCTCAGTTTGTCAGGTAAATGAGAAGAACACAAAGGCTAATTTTTTGCTTCTCGTCATTAATCAGAGACTGTCTTACATGTTAAAATTGACAAAACCCGGGAAACACATCCAACAGAAGAAGCTACCGCATGATTATTTAGAAAAAAGTGTACTTATAGGGTTTGACTTTATAGAAGATAGAATTGTGGCCTTCAAGATTCCCTTGTTGCTATTGTTGCTACAATTTGGAGCATGCTAGCGTAACGGTTGGAAATGTGTTATTAGTAGGCAATGTTCTCATGATGAGAGTAAAGAAGGTCTGTATTTAGCATAGAAACACACATGATATCTGTGGTATCATGCGAAGGTGATAAAAGTGATATTTCAAAAAAAAAAAAATGGACAAAAGTAATTATAATGATACGTAGCTTTTTTCACGGAAATGCAACATAATGAAATAGATAAATTTTTATACACAAATGATGCCAGATGAATTAGATATTTTTAGAAATAGATATGCTGAGAATACGTATTTATGTATCACGTGAGGAGCAAGGGAGGAATCTTAACTTGTTTCTAACATTTGAGAGAATTTTAGTTCCTTTGTTGAATAAGAAGTTCGATGGAATAACAAGAATTGTGTTTAAGGGTGTCATTTTGACGGCACTAACTGATGTGAAGGACAAATTAGGATAAGTAAAAAGAAGAGAAATAGAAAGAGAATCAGTCGGTGATTAGGAACAGAATGAACAGTTAATCCATGACTGTTACCATGGTTGTTTCTAATTCTAGACAATTTCCATGACTATGCATTCAAAATTCAGGATATTTTTATACATAATTTTCATGAACTGTTCTGACTAGTCTGTTTTGGGTTCCTGCCTGATGAATCGCGCTTGTTGCTATATGTATTTGTTATTTTGTTATATTTAGCATCATCATTTTGAAGATTTTTATTTTTCTTGAGGATATATGTATACATTCCTTGCACAATCTATCTGATGCTTGCTTATTTTTTATTCCTAACCTTCAGCCTAAGAGCAGGAGAGAAATTCTTCTTGAATATGTCAAAAATGTTCAACCAGAATTTATGGAGTTATTTACTAAGAGGGCACCTCAGCAGGTAAATATTATTGCTTGATGCATTTATCTCCATTGCATGGAAAGTTCTCTCTTTGCATTTGGTGACAGGAACTGTATTAACAACAGAATTTGGGTAATGTATTTTTGGCTTTTGCTTGAATTTCTTCCCCATTTTTCTTAATGTGTATAGGTTGTTGAAGCACTGCGGCAAACTGTGACAAATATGATTGGATCACTCCCCCCACAATTTTTTGCAGTAACTGTTACAATGGTGAGTCATCCCTGACATTACAATGCTAAAAACAATTGTTACTACTACCCTAAAATCTATTATTATCTAACATGTTTCAACACTGTTAAATATTCTTTTATATTTGCTAAATTCTAGTCAAATCCTCTTTATTTCTAGTATTAAAATAATAAGAAAATAGTGAACATAAAAGGGAGAGCCAAGAGCCTATATCTTAGCTCAAACTTGTAAAGATGAGGATAGATGGGAATATGATAAGGTTACATGCATCTTCAGTTGTGAATTATGACAGGATTGGACACTGTTTTAAAAAACCTCCGCGTAGTCCGCTTAGGCGTACGCCTAGGCCTAGGTGGTACCTAGGCCGCCTAACTAGCGCCTAGCGCCTAAGCGATATTTAGGTTGCCCACTTAGATTTTACGAGCGTTTAGGGGAGCATTGTCTGCTTACGTGGATTACACCCTGTAGGCCTTGATTGTGATTTTAGGTGTCGTAGCCTACACGTCCTCCAAACTCCATTAACCTCCAAATATGAACATCTCCACTACCTTCTCCGACCTTCAGCAAAACCTCATCAACCACCACTTAAATGAAGAAAGAAAAAAAAACGCCCAGAAATTGCTTAGGCGCCCTCCTATATGACTAAGCGCTGGACGCCAAGTCCGACGCCTAGAAGCGTCCAACGTTTAATATAACATTGGGATTGGAATTAGGATAGAACAATATAAAAAGGAGTAACCGAAAATAGAACAGGATGATTTAGAAGCTTAGCATTCTAATACTACAAATAAAGAGGATGGTCGGGTTTCACTCTTTTAATTTCAAAATAAATTGATTTGTTATACGCAATATCAAAAGAAAGTACTTGACTTTTTTTTTGAGAAGTAGGATGGATTACCAAAATAGTAATCCAGCCAGCTAAATTAAACAAAATTGGTTGTTACAAAATAATACACATCCCCAACCAAGAATGTGTACACTAAATCAACTATGATTTACAATAAACTGCCCCAGTTTCCCTCCCATGCTATCATCTATCAACAACATAGCATAAAATGTAGCATAATACCAACACTTATACAGAGTTTTCATATTTAAACAACAAAACAAATTCACTTTTTCAGGATCAGCCTTCATTCCAGCAAAATCACCGTATCTACCGCACTCACAGCAGTAGGTATAGGAACTCTGGTATTTGCAGCAAAAATCCTTGCCCTTTTCCTCCTCTCTTGCAATCTAGCCGCACGATCAGATACCATCTGTGAACTTATCCAAAATTTCGCAAAAGTCAAAATTTTGCCCAAAAGCTCAAGTGATCTCCTCCTCTTATTTGAAAAATTCTATCATTTCTTTCCTGCCAAATACACCAAATAAGAGAACAAATAATCACATCTCTTTTAATATTTCAGCTATCATTCTTCTCCTTAGTCCAAGTATTCCAAATTTCTTTTAAAGAATACAAAGTAAAATCTTTTTCAAGTTTTAATTTATATTGAATAGATCTCCATATTGAGTATACAAACTCACATTTTACAAAAAGATGAAGATGATTTTCCTCTTCTTTGGAACAAAAGCAACACATCAAATCCATATGAACCCCTTTCTTTTCCAAATTTTTTTTGTGTTTAATCCATGCCTTAAAGCCAACCAGACCAGAAATTTTACCTTTAAAGGAACAAGAAGTTTCCAAAGATTTGTGCAAGCATATCTTAAACCTCCATCAATAAGAAATTGATAAAAAGATTTAACAGTGAACTTGCCTTTTGCTTCCCAAATCCAAATATTTTGTCCTCCCTGTGTACAAAATTAGCAAGCATAATATTGTTCAACATATTAACATATTGGAAAACCAAATTTCCAGTCAACTGCCTTTGAAATTGAATATCCCAAATCCATTCATTATTTATCTTTTTTCTCAAACTGTTAATAGAAGCAAAAGGGGAAGATGCAATATTAAAAAAAAGAAAACATAGAAGCCAGTGTATTTGCACCTGTCCATTTGTCAAGCCAAAATAAAGTTTGATTTCCATTCCCCACTTCTACACGAGTACTGCACAAAAAGCTTTCAGTATTAACAAAAAAATTCTTCCAGAAATGTGATAAGAATCTTCTACCAGAATAAAAGTATTATGTCCTATTTTTATTCTCAAAATATTTTTAAAAACTTATTTGTTTCCACCGATCCATCTTATTATCAAACCACTTCCAAATCCACTTCCCCAACAAAGCTTTGTTCATAATTTTCATATTTATAATACCCAAGCCACCAAACTTTTTAGATCTACACACCTCTTCCCATTTAACCAAATTATAAGAATTCTTATGTTCCAAAGAACCAGTCCACAGAAATCTTCTTCTCATTGTGTCAATTTTATCAATAAGCCACACGAAAAGTAAGAAGAATGACATCCAGAAAATTAGCATGGAAGAAAGAACTGCATTAACTAACACTAATCTTCCTCCTCTTGATAAAGATTTCCCCTTCCATAAAGCTAATCTTCTCTCAAACTTCTCAATTAAAGGAGACCAATCTTCTTTTTTTAATTTTTCAGGTCTCAAAGGAACTCCAAGATATGTAATAGGAAAGCTTCCACTTTTACAATTCAACATACCAGCCAAATTATGTTGCAAAACCTCATTATCCTCAAGAGCAATAAGCAAACTCTTATTAAAGTTTATTTTTAAACCAGATGCTGATTCAAAGCAATATAAAATCAATTTTAGAATTGTTATCTGTTCTCTTTTGTTTTTACAAAAAATCAGAGTATCATCCGCATATTGAAGGCAACAAACCTTTTGACTCATACTGTTAGGACCTAATCCTTCAATAAGAGAAGCCTCAGCTACTAAATTCAACATTCTGGCGAAAGAATCAGCTGTCAAAACAAACAAAAGAGGAGATAAAGGATCACCTTGACGTACTCCTCTTTTGGACATAATCCAACTACCAATTTTTCCATTTATATTAATGGCAGACATACACCCTTTTAAGCATAAGCTCACCCAATTTATCCACTTAGTGCCAAATTTTTTGGCCCTCGGAACCTCCAGGATAAAATCCCAATCTAGCATATCATAAGCCTTCACAAAATCTAACTTTAATAGAATTCCTCCCTTTCTATTATTCTGAAAGCAATCATTAATAATTTCCTGAGCAGCTGTCATCCCATCAATTAGAAATCTGTTTTTTATAAAACCTGACTGAACAGGATCAATAAGAAATTCTAGTTTAGGATTCAACCTGTTAGTCAACACTTTTGTGATTATTTTATAAATCATATTAAGTAAACTGATAGGTCTATAATCATTAACCATTGAAGCCACATTTTTTTGGAATAAGAACTATATGAGCATAATTGAGTCTATTTATTTCCAATCTACCTTCATAAAATTCCTCAAACAGCCTCATAATATCAGATTTCATAGTTTCCCAAAAGACCTGAAAGAATACAGCAGAAAAACCATCAGGTCCAGGAGATTTATCATCTTTCATATCAAAAATAGCTTTTCGGACTTCTTCCTCAGAAAAAAGGTTGTTCAATATCACTAGGCTCCCATTCCACCAAAGGAAAAAGCTTATTCCAATCAAGTTGACATCTATGAAAGTACTTGACTTTTATCTTCTTTCTTGCTGCGACTTTAGCTTTCATATACTGCAGTCATCTTGCTCTTCTTCCACTTGAAGAGCTTTAATTAATAGGTAATACCTTTGCCTTCTGCTTTAGTTTCTAGACAATGTGCTATGCTAACTCGTCTATATCAATATAAATGTGCAACATACCTTATTTTTACTAGAAATTGGGCAATAGCTATAACATGATTGCACTCACCTTTTTTCTTTTGCAGGTTGCTGAAAATTTGGCACAGCTAATGTACAGCGTTATGATGACTGGTTACATGTTTAAGAATGCACAATACCGTCTGCAACTGCAACAAAGTCTTGATCAGGTTGCTCTTCATGATGTACATGAGAAAAAGGTAATCACCCTTCTCTTTTGTTGTTTTTTCGTTTTTTTCATTGAATAACATCTAATTATATTTCACTTAGCATTAAATCGCACCTTCCAATTGCATTTTTTGATGCAGTACTCTGTACATGTGTCTTTGAATAGATTGATCAGCATTTAACATATCAATACAACATAAATATTTCCATAGCAGGTGCAAGAATGTTTTAATAGAGAAACAATATCTGAGATTAAAGAGAATTAATAATCCTATATAAGGATACAGAAATTCTTATTTCAGATACATAGTATGTATGAATTGTATGGTTAAGCAATATAGTACTTGACCTAACTTGAGTTAGAGATTAAACACAGAAATGAGACAAGACATGATGATTTTATAGTCATTCTCGGCAGGGTGCGTATTTTCAGTATCCCAAAGCACTTCTCTGCCTTCAGTGTTTCCACCATCCGATTTCTCAAACTTGAAACATCATCAACTTTACCCTTGCATATTCGCTAATCTCCTTTCCAGAGATTACATCATAGTGGTAGAGGGATCTCTGTAGATCTCAACAGTTACTCTCTAATACACCTTAGTTAATCTAATTATAGATGGAAGCCTATAACTAATGATGAAAGCAAGTGAGAAATTTGGTGAATTCGCAACTGAGATGTCAGAGGGCTGTAATTGATGAATAATTTTCTTTTGTTTAATTAAAAGAGAAGAGGTAAAAAAACAAAGTGATAAGAATAAAGAAATTGTCTCTTGTCCTCATCGCGTCAACTCTTTATAAAATACGCTCTATAAAAGGCCCGCATGTCAATCTTCAAACGTTCCTTTAAGCCTAAGACATATTGGGCCTTTTGAGATTCTAGATAGAGTAGAGTCAGTGCAGTGACAATAAGTTGTCGAACCTGTTAAGTTATGCAATGTGCGTAATATGTTTCATGTATCCATGTTGAGGAATTATGTGCATGATTAATTTCATATGTTAAAATACAAACCCACCTGCTGAGCAATGATCTTTCATATGTAGACTACTCTGTTCAAATTCTAGACCTGAAGGCACACATATTACAAATATAAGCTAATGCTGTAATAAAGATCTTTTGGTAAATTATTCTGGTGGAGAAGATACTTAGAAAGAGCAAGGAAGAAATGCTTACAAGTATCCACTTTTTCAATGATCGAGGAATGGTAACTTTAGAAGGCTACAAGCATGTTTAGTAACTGGACAAAGTGGCTTATAAACCACTTTGACATGTTTGACAAATAGCTTATTTTGACTTATAAGCCATCAAAAAATAAGTTCGGGTATACTAGCTTATTTTTTGGTGGCTTATGAGCTACAAGGTTGACCAAGTAAGAGACCAATATACCCCTCATTATTTCAAAAAATTCCAAGCCTGATTTATCTCCCACCAACTGCATTAAATGCCTTTGGTCATTTTGACAACAAAGATGCACTAGTAAAAACTAGACATTGGCGACGGGAAAATCCGTCACCAATGCTCCAAAATCCGTTATCAATAAACATTGGTGACGAAAACGGATCCGTCGCCAATAAATCCGTCGCTAATACGTATTGGGAACGAATGTTTATTGGCGACAGAATTCTTTGGCGACGGTGGTCATTCAGTCGCCAATACTTATTGACGACGGGGCAATCCGTCGCCAATACTCATTGGCGACGGAGTAATCCGTCGCTAATGTACATATTTACGTAAAAAAATTTAATTTTCTAGTAACCTCCCATACGAGAATACACATATAACCTATATCGACATCAATCCAATGATAATATTTAACAATATATCATAAAATCAACCATTATATACATTCACATTCCACATGAATACTCATCCATCAATCCACAATATCGAACAATACTCATCATAAAATTACAATCACAACACATCTCGCATGCTCAAACAATATTCATTCCCTACGCAATAAAATCACAAATATTTTACATATAGGTAAAATTCAAGTCACAACATGTCTTAACACAATCTAAAACTACATAAATATAAGAACAAGTCTCACTCGTCATCGTCATTGTCGGCATCCCAGTTATCAGCGTCGTCTGCATTAGAACGTTGTATCGTACTGCTGCTCCTTACGGGAATACCTCCTCCAACCTGAAAAGATTATCACTCAACATAAAGAGTATATATATTCAAAAAATCATAATAAATACATATATGTCACGTCATATATACCTCTCCACCACCATAAACTCCATGCTCGGCAAACGCCAACTTAAAGATAGCTAAGTATATCGACTCGGGAAGAATCTCCTTCAACGACGGACAATCACTGAGGCGTTGCACAACATCCCAAGTCGATTATGCACCCCCTAGCTCATGCATAATAATGGGAATATATTGAAAAAACATGGAGGGTTGAACATTGTCCAATAAATATTATCCAAATTTACCCACGACGTATAATGTCTCACATGGTCGCTTCGAGATCACAGACGAGTCACTTTGTATATTCCTGCTAGTGGAGAATGTATTAACTTTAGCACTTGATAAATAATGTCTCACATGGTCGCTTCGAGGTCACGGACGAGTCACTTTGTATATTCCTGCTAGTGGAGAATGTATTAACTTTAGCACTTGATAAAGAACCCTCTCTTTCTTGATTGGTCTAGAACCATAAACTCCATCAATAATTTCCCTCAATTACTCTCTAGTCATGCGATTATGATCGATAAGAGTGTTCTTTATGCTCTAAGATTGGGACAAGACAGTCTTGTGAAGCTTCAAGTGCCGCCTGAATAACATATAGCAATAAAAATAATTAAATTAGGAATTCTAATTAGAAATACTTGTGTGCAAATATGAAATTACGTTTATACTTACATGCATATCCTTAATTTTTGTCATCTTTTCCTCATCATAGCTCTCGGGTGGTGTATATGCTTTTCTAGTAAGAAGAGTTGGCGGCATAGTCAAGGCGTCCTGTGAACAATCAAATTTCAAGTTAATTTAAATTTATTGGCTCTTTCCAAACTTAATTTTAGAATATCCCTCAAATAATTCTACAATTTCATCTCCAATCATTACATGAAGCTCTCCTCTTTTCTCTTCTTGTCCATCAAACTTATTCACCCACTTTTTACCTCTATATTTATGTCATTTACGTAACCATCTTCTGTTAAACCAATAACACCTCTTTCGACTGTGTTGTAAATGAAAGCCTTCAAAATTTGGATCACATACAAGACAAGCAAATGTTCCTTTCGTACACCAACCGAAGAGATTAGCATAAGCTGGAAAATTATTAATCATCCATATAAGAATAGCACGGAGATTAAACGTTTCACGGGAAAATGCATCATATGTTTGGACCCCCTCATCCCAGAGAAGTTTGAACTTATCAATTAATGGCTCCATGAACACATCTATGTCATTACCGGGTGAGTGTTTGCCTGGTATCAGCAATGAAAGGATCATATACGGTTGCTTCATACAAAGTCCAGGTGGCAAATTATAAGGTATTAACACAATTAGCCAAGTAGACCAACTTGAACTCATAATGCCAAACGGGTTGAATCCGTCGCTTGATAGACCGAGTCTAACATTCCTGCACTCTGTGGAAAACCAGGAAAAAGATTGATCCACATGCTCCCATGCATCGACATTTGCCGGATGCCTGAGTTTACCATCAACTACGCGTGCTTCCTTATGCTACCGCATGTTTTTAGCTGTGTCTTTTGTCATATACAGCCTCTGTAACCTAAGGACCAAGGAAAAATGTCGGAGCATCTTCGCTAGAATTTTCTTCGGCTGCTTAACTGACTCATTTGCCTTTCGTGTTGAAGTGCGTTTATTATTTCTCCAACGAGACACTCTACACTTTGGACATTCCTCAAGCTTCTATTATCCTTATAATACAGAATACAATCAGTAGGACACGCATGGATTTTAGTGTAATCTAAACCAAGAGCGTCAACGATCTTATTTGCATCATAACACTTTTCTAGTATGCTATTCTCTCCATCCGGAATTACCTTGCATAGTAAATTAAGAAGCATTTGAAAATATTTATTTGCCATTCCGCTAAGGGTCTTAATACGCATCAGTTGAAGAATAAACAACAATCTACTATACTCTGCGCAACCGGCATACATATCCTTCTCGTCATCTTCCAATAACTTCATTAAACTTTTAAAGCTATCGGTATCACGCACATCTTCAACATTTTCGACACCTGCATCTTCGGGAACTTCAAGAACCTCTGCAACTTCTGTAACTGCGGCAATATCATTGAACATTGCATGTGTATCGTCTATTCTTAGGTTTATATTTTCGTCAGCTGGTAAAATATTGTCTTCTTCGTGAAATCTCCAATATTTGTACTTTTCATCAAAATCCCCATCTTTCTAAGTGTTTTTGTATAGTAACTCTATCCACCAAACCACTATTTTTGCAAAAGCTACATGGACAAACCAGCAAATCGTTTTCTCTACCTCGAATTCGCATACGCATACTCAAGGAACGCTTCCCATCCTTCATGATATCGAGTGTCACCTCCCGCTCTTCTTTTTATAATAGGAATATCAATCCACAACTTGTCAGGAACTCGTCTCATCTGTATATTAAGTATAATTATTAATTATCTTAATATCTCATGAAACGTTTTAAGTTTGATAGTTTGTACTATAGCAGTAGTTGAACTTTCTCTTTTATAATTGTCATTGTTGCACTAAATTGGACTAAACACTATCTACGTAATAAACTTCATTGTCTACATTTGAACAAACAATAAGCTAGTTTAAGACTTTCTCGGCTGTCATAGGAAGACTTCTATCTCATTAAGAATATAGTAATGCTTACATCTAACTTTGAACACTTTGGACATTCCACAATTTGGGATTTACCTATGCTTCCTCTAAATGGCTATTCTTCAAACCTCCGCGACAACCAATTTTCCATCAAAAGATCAAATTTTGAGTTCGACCCAGTAACTAAAGCCATCAAAACACACCAACTAACCTCAAAACACCTTCGCTTTTCTTCCAAATTTCTCACAGCGGCATAAAATCAAACACATAACAAGCATCAACAGAACATCAAACAAGATAAAAGTAAATTTCCATACTCTTTCTCTTCACGATGACGAGAACTGGCCGAAGACAAGGCGGGATCTCACGAGGCGGGCGGGGGCAAATTGGACGAGGCGGGCGACCTGGCCGAGATGACGCGACGATGCGGGATCTGACGGCGCCGACGAACTGATCGCGACTACGCGGACGGCGGGTCAGGAGACTGGACCGTCGGCTATAGACCGCGATGACACTGACAACGGGTAAGGCGGCGGCCGGGGTGGGCAGGCGGGCAAGGCGGCAGTCAGGGTGGGCGGGCGGTCAAGGCGACAGCGGTTTGGAGTATGAGAGGAAAGAGAGAGGGGCTGAGAATGAGAAACGACGCTAGGGTTTGGGTTGAGATAATGTTTGGATATTTTAAATTTAGCCCCTCAAAGTTTTAATATTATTAAATTAGTCCCCTAAATCATAGAAATTGCTATTGTATCCCTCAAATCTAACTATTATTATCAATTTTTCTTTTACATCCTTGAGTTCAGAATCAATGATTAGAATATTTCAATATTAGTCTCTCAAATCTTTAGTATTTCCAAATTACTCCCTCACATCTTCAATATTTTCAAATTACTCACTCAAATCATGAATATTTCTATTACGTCCCTTAAATCATCATAATATTTACAATTAGGTCACCTGGTTAACATCGGTTAAATTTAAAGAAATATTCCATTAAAAACTTTTTTTTCTCCAATATATATCATATTCCTAATTAATTAAAAAGGGCTATGATAAGTTCTGGTGTATCATTAGCAAATAGCAATATCAATATGGTTATATGTTCATAACACGTATAACTAAAAATGATCTCCTTGGTATCTCACCATTTTCTCATCATTTTCACTTTTCGCATCATTTTCTTTAAACTAATCAAAGTCGAAGCCAAAAACTCACGAATACTTATCGAATATCAAAGTATATTTATTTCGCTAAAGAATTTAATTTTCAAGTATTATTAAAATTCATAAATAAAAATTATTCCTTTATACTATATATATGATGTGTATATATTTAAATCAAAATTTAATTAGAAAATAGATTTAAGATTATTTGAGTCTTAAAATTGGTATATAAAACTTAAGTAAGTGGTTAAAAATACGACATCATATATGTAAAATTCAAATAATAACTTGTGATCAATTTTAAATGAATATTTAATAGACAAACGAATCGAATATACATATGGTCAAATTCTAATCGTTAGCAAACTCGAATACTAAAAAATAAATTTTAAAAATAAAAAATAAAAAGTAAATTTTAAAACTAACATCGAATCTGCTAGCATAAAGAATAGTAGAGCTCATCGAATCTGCTAGCATAAAGAATAAAGAGTAGTAGAGCTCATCGAATCTGCTAGCATAAAAAGTAAAAAACACATTTTAAAACTAACATGAAACTCCTAATTAATTAAAAAGAGCTATGATAAGTTCTGGTATATCTTTAGCAAAATCAATATGGTTACATGTTCATAACGCATATAACTAAAAATGATATCCTCATTGGTCTCACCATTTTCTCGCCATTTTCACTTTTCTCATCATTTTCTCTAAACTAATCAAAGATGAAACCAAAAACTCACAAATATGACAACATATATGCAATAATACAAATAATAACATGTGATAAAGTTTAAACGAATATTTAATAAACTCAAATCGAATATACATCTGGTCAAATTCTAATCGTTAGCAAACTTGAATGTGTTAAATGAACTACATAATCATATATGACTATATAGTTATTTGAACAATTATCAAACTATTTGTTAATTATTTGGTTCATTTACATCCCTAGATGTGTTAGCAATTTACATAATTTGTTGGACTACTTTTAAAATATTATAGATTTGAGGGACTAATATTAAAATAATTCTTAATTTTTTGTTGGGGTCACTCGTTAACAATGGGATAATCAATCACTAATGTTAAATTTTTTACGATGGGCACATTAGCATTGGCGACGGATTCGATCCGTTGCTAATAAGTATTGGCGACGGATCGAATCTATCGCTAATGTTTTTCCGTCGCCCATGGTTATGGGCAACCGGAAAACATTGGCGACGAATTCGATCTGTCGCCAATACTTATTGGCGACGAATGCGTTCCGTCGCCAATACTTATTGGCGACGGATTTGATCGGTCGCTAATACTTATTTGCGACGGAACGCATCCGTCACCAATAAGTATTGGCGATGGATTCGATCCATCGCCAATAAGTATTGGCGACGGAACGCATTCGTCGCCAATAAGTATTGGTGACGGATCGAATCCGTTGCCAATACTTATTAGCGACGGATTCAATCTGTCGCCAATGTTTTCCCGTCGCCCATGATTATGGGCAACGGCAAAATATTGGCGACGGATCGGATCCGTCGCCAATGCAAACATTGGAGACAGGGTTGTTCTCGTCGCAAATGTTTGTATTGACGACAGATTTCAAATCCGTCGTCAATGCCCAGTTTTTTACTAGTGATGGCTTATAAGTAACCCATTTAGCAAATACTTTACTGTTAGAAATGGATTATAACTCACTAAACTTACCTAACACTCTTATAGTTCACTTGACTTATAATCCATTTGAGGATTATAAGCCAAATGGATTATAATCTAAAGGTTCTTGCATGCTTGACTTATTTAAAGGGGACAGGTTTTGGTAACCCAAATTTCTTGCTTACGTTCTTAGTCAAGGATTTATTTATAAAGAAATGATAATAATTTATAATAATCATAGTATAAAAATGGTATGATGATAGTGAGCTATCAATTCAAAAAGAAAGGTCACAATGCAAATGAAGATCTAGTTCTCTGTATAAAAACTTTAGATAATATTTTGACTCTTGAACTTGCCAAAAGTACTGGACTTTAGGAGAAAATATCTAACTGGAATCCAATAACTTAGGTTCAGTGAAGAGTCAGAGATGCGGAGTAATCTAAGAGAGTTATATGCGATCTTGACAGCATTTTACTGCATGCCTCTATGTCACATAACACGTGTATTGTATGTTTTATCTTAATGCAGTAATTGTATTATACTTGTTGTCATGTGGGATTAGCAGGATTATGCACTTGGTACACAAAAGAAAGTGACAGGAGAAGTTATTAGATGGAATAAGGATTATGGGCCTGAACAAATGGATGCAGGAAATATATAGAATACCTTGAAGCGGAAATTGAGGAACTGAACCGTCAATTGGCAAGAAGGTCAGCAAATGGTCAGAATGAACTTTTGGACTACCTCAAATCTCTTGAACCCCAAAATTTGAAGGTACCATATCATATTAGTATATTTTCATGAATTTTTAAAGTACATGGTTTCCATAAAGCATGGACATAGATGTAGGACATGGACACGTGAGACATGCATGGGAACGAAACAAATTCTTAAGGAAGTACTAGCTAAATTGCGCGTGCATAATGCATGTGACTAAAAATATAAATTGTAGCCATGTATTTTAAGAAAACTAACATAGACCATTTTAAAAAACATATCATTTTATTAAAGCAATGGGTATAGATCAACTTTAGCACAATGTTATTTTTGTATATTTTTGCCTTATTTATTGATTTAAATATTGACGTGCAACATTTTCTATTTATTTAAGTAGCAAGTTGAATTCTTTTTTGCTATCATAGTTTTGTATCTAATTATCTTTATTTCCCTTTTATGAACCATTTCAATTATCATTAATCTGGATGCAAAAAGTTGCTCATGTCACTTTTATGCACCTCTTCCACAATCGACCTCATCAATTGTAATTATTATTTAATTTTTATAATTCAAAATTTAGTATTAATAGAAGTATTCTAATGTTTTAGGTTCATGAATTTGTTGTTTTTTACAGTCTGCAATATTCAAGGTCTTATTTATTGTTTGGTTGTACTACGGTTGGAGGAATTTTTCCCATTCTGCCACTTCTATCTATCCTCACTAAGCTTTTTATCAGGTAGCATAGATAACACATGTACTTGACAAGCATAACTTGTGTGTTTGTGATAATTCTTTTGTCTGTACATTTACATTTACATTTAAACTGTAGAGACTAGGTTATATTTCAATTTAAATAGAAAGTAATCAAACTAAAATTATAATGATTTGATCCCATTATAAACAAGAAGTTAAATTGAACAAAGACATTGTTAGTCTGACTTGGTCTTGTGTGACCAAATCAACGCTTCTCAAGTGGAGAGAAACGTGGGATATGGAGTTTGTTGAGAGAAAATCTCTCAGAGGCAGTTTGAGGGATGAAGATGATGAGATTTCAGCATATAAATAGAGGAGTAATCTTTCTGAGAAATCACAACGAAGAAAAGGAAAAATCAAACTCCTTACCTTTTACCGGAGCCCCCCTCAAAGATATCTTCTTTCTCTTCTTCTCTGTGTTTAGAGACTGGTATCAGAGCAAGTTTCGATCCTCAACTCCCTGAGCGTCGCCATCTCAAGCTTTGCGTTCGAACGTCGACGACGACTGCTTCACTCAACGGCTACCTTGACGATCGACGATGACTCTATTGTGATTCTACTGCTTCGATTGATGACGAAGACGACTCGACGACTCCACTGCAATCAACGACTACGACAACGACTCCTCTGTGACGACGACGATGGCTGATTTGGAGTTAGGGTTTCAAGAGAAGGGTTGTTGAGAAGAAGAGGAGATTTTTGGGTGAAGTGTCGTGGGTTAGATCTGATGTTGAGAAGAAGAGGAGACTGTTAGTTATTGGGCCTTTTTAGTTGGGCATGCGTGATTATATATCAAAAATCTTTTGATTTCTCCCGTGAAAACTTTTCTCTACATCATAATATTGGGCTTTCATTGTTGGGCCTTAAGTGTTGTGCTGTTTGTTGGCCCGGCTGTTCCAAGTTGAGTAGATCATCTCCAATCTAGTCAGAAACGACGTCGAAACTTCGACAACAGATTCTTCGGTCAACACTTCTAAGTGACGACCTTCTTTCATTAGAACTATGTTTCTCAACTCATAAAAATCAGGTTTATTTTAATTAATTTATTTATTTATCTAACTTTATTTTTAGTATAATTGTTAAAATATCAACGTTATACATATTTTAAAATTAAAAATCAGTTTTTGTTCTTTACCGAATGGCTAGTAAACTCGTTCTATCAGAACTAGGAAAAACTGACAAATTTAATGATAGTAATTATGATATGTGGCATAGAAAAATAAGATATGTTTTTATTCATGACAACATTGATGATGTAATTAAAACCACTGCTCCAACCTCTACTGATAAATCAATACCTGAAGAAAAGAAAGGGTTTAAACAGTGGAAGTCGAAAGACAAAAAGGCGAAAAGCCTTATGCTCATGTTCATGGAAGATAACTTAATCAAAGTTTTTGAAACTTATAAGACTTCCATGGATATGTGGAATGCAATAAAAGAGAAATACGATACTGCCTCTGAAGTTAACATTCAACTACTCTTGCATAAGTATAATTCTTGTGCAAGAGGGAGACAATGTCATAGAGCATATAAATAAAATGATTGTCATGGCTAAGGACCTAATAGAGGTGGAGAATATAATTCTAAAGAATTTAAAAGTTATTGTATTTAGCATGGAATTAAAAGGCATACAACAATGCTATATAGGCCATAACAGAATGGTGTTACTGAAAGAAAAAATAGAACATTACTTAATGTAGTTAGATACATGTTGTCTCATTCTGGTCCCTCTAAAAACTTTTGGGGAGAAGTATTATTAACTGCAAACTACATTTTAAATAGAATTCCCACCAAATCAGTTGTATCTACACCTTATGAATTATGGAATGGGAGGAAATCTAATTTGAGTCATCTCAGGAAATGGGGATCTATAGCCTATGTTCTCGTTCCATGTCAATTTAGAGATAAGTTAGATTTTAAAACAATAAAGTATAGATTTATAGGGTATTCAGAAAAGTCAAAAGGTTATAAGTTTTACAATAAAGAAAAAGGAGTCATTGAAAGCAGAGATGTTACATTTCTGTTTCCTCTTGAACTTGTTCCTCATAATGATTATTACAGTGTTGTTCCCACTAATGACCCAGATATTGTGAATGAACCTAACCTAGAAAACGATAAAATACTTATGGAAAATAATGTACATAATCAATCGGTTGTAGGCAACAAAAGGCCAAGAACACTGTCTTCATGGATGGATGATTACTATTTATATTCATGTGAGTCATCATGTTTCTCGGTAGATACAAATATAGAAGAACAAGATCCCTTAACCTTTTCTGATGCGATGAAATCGCATGAATCAACTTTATGGCTAGAATCTATGAGAGAAGAACTTGATTCCATAAAAAAGAATAAGGTATAGGAGTTATGTGATCTATCAGAAAATAGAAAAGTCATATGATGCAAATGGGTACTCAAAAAAAAAATATCATGTTGATGGATCTATTGATAAATTCAAAGCACGGTTAGTTGCCAAGGATTATAACCAGAAGGCAGGAATAGATTTTTAGGAGACGTATTCTCCCGTAGCTAAATTTGCATTCATTAGAATTATTTTGGCTGTTGTTGCATATCTTGATTTGGAATTATTCCAAATGGATATTAAAACTACATTTCTTAACGGAGAGTTGAAGGAAGCAATATATATGCAACAACCTGAAGGTTTTCAGGTGAAAGAACAAGAACATAAAGTTTACAAATTAATGAAATCTCTATATGGTTTAAAGCAGTCTTCTAGATAATGGTATCTCAAATTTTATGATGTAGTTACTAAACTTAATTTTATTCAAAATAAATTAGATAATTATGTATATGTCTTGAAAAGTGGGAGCAAGTTTACTATATTATCCTTATATGTGGATGATATATTGCTCATCGGAAATGACATAGAAATATTGAATAAAACCAAGCCAGATCTCAGCGAAAAGTTTAAGATGAAAGACATGGAAGATGCATCATATATTCTTGGAATTCAATTAATTCGAGATAGAAAGTCTAGAATGCTAAGTTTAAACTAAGAAAAATATTTAAGATTAGTTCTTAAAAGGTTTGGAATAGAGAATTCCAATCCAACACCAACTCCGTTGATTATGGGAAAATGATTATGTAAAGAGCAAAGCCCTAGAGAGGAGCAGAAACCATTAGATGTTCCTTATGCTCAAGCAATTGGAAGCTTGATGTATGCAATGTTGTGCATCAGACCTGATATAGCTTATGCTGTGAGTCTAGTCAGTCGATATCAAAGTAATCCAGGACCAGCACATTGGGAAGCTGTTAAAAGGATTATGAAGTATATCAGAGGTACATTGACTCATAGGTTAGTTTATCAAGCTGATTCACTTGAACTCCTCGGATATTCCGATGCTGATTTCGGAGGTGATAAAGATGATGGAAAGTCCACTTCGGGACACTTATTCATCTTTGGAGGATGAGCTGTTTCTTGGAGTAGCAAGAAACAATAGTGTGTTGCTAGATATACGCAAGAAGCTGAATATATAGTTTGCAGTATTGCAACTACACATGTTATCTGGATAAGACGATTTTTAATTGATCTTGATCTCAATTTGTTAGAAGGACCTATTGATATTTATTGTGATAATCAAGCAGCAATTAGCTTAATCAATAGTGGCCCGAATAGCTCCAAAGGAAAACATATTGAGATCCAGTATCACTATATTCGAGATATTATAGAAAAGGGAGAAGTCAAAGTGACTTATATCCTTACTACAGATATGATTGTTGATCCTTTGACAAAAAGAATACTAGCGAAATCTTTTATCAAACATGTAAGTTTGATGGGACTTAGGAATAAATAAGTCCAAGTAAAATTTTATGAATAATAAAATAAGAGTTACTCTCTACGGATAGTGGGAGTAATGGTAAGCAGAAACATCCGATCTCACGGATAGTAGGAGGCATGTCACTTGGTTGATTTGGTCAAGTGGGAGATGTTAGTCTGACTTGGTCTTGTGTGACCAAATCAACGCTTCTCAAGTGGAGAGAAACGTGAGATATTGAGTTTGTTGAGAGAAAATCTCTCAGAGGCAGTTTGAGGGGGTGGAGATGATGGGATTTTGGCCTATAAATAGAGGAGTAATCTCTCTGAGAAATCACAACGAAGAAAAGGAAAAATCAAACTCACCCTTTACCGGAGCCCCCCTCAAAGATATAGTACCTGAATTAATGCAATATGATGCATTGTACAGGTTTACATTTGTTTAGATATGTTAAAATCTCATCATGCGTATGTCAAAATGGCATCATTATCTTGTTATAGAAGGGGATTATTGACTTTTCCCTATAAAAGTATTTTAAATTTTAATTTATTTTCCTTCTGTATTCAGGAGCTTACAAATACCTCAGGGGAAGATGTCGCTTTTGCAATGAATGCTTTTATCAAGCGTCTTTTAGCAGTATCGGATCCTACCGAAATGAAGGTAAACTTATTTCATGTTCTACATGATGCAACCCCCGGGGGCCCCGCCGCACCCCACCCCACCCCCACCCCCCCAAAAAAAAAAACACAAAACACACACACAGACAATGTTTGAAATATCTGAACAGCAACATTGGATGCTTGATCTAAGGCTGAAGCTGCTGACTTATTTTTATGGGCAGACTTGATGGTTGTCATGATAAAATAGGATAAAAGTGCAATCACTTGAGAAATAAAAATGTTTGTATCAAGCAATGGAAATATGATAAGGGTGCATTGACAATTCATAATAATTGTGTTCACAATATGGATCGCATAACTCAAGCATTATTTTGGCTTCTAAGCCTTTGAAATAATTGCTAACAAAACATGTGTACCTTTTGCAAGATGATTGATATGTTGGATTCATAAACCTATTAAAAATATATTCAGCCTCTTATGGTTTCACAAGATTTATGTCCAATGTTGAAGCATCTGCTTTATTTAACACGTCATAGTTAATAACTCAAAAGCTCCCTTTTCTTAACTGAGAGATTTAAGTATATCAACTTCTTTGTTGTGGTTAGGAGTGAGAGATGATTGTTTTTGTTGTTTTTCTCCCTTTTTTATTTTCTTTTATGAGCAAATGGTTTGAAAGTACCCTTAATAGATCAAGTCTCATAAATATCCTTTTCTTTACTGTTACATTTAATGAACTTACTGATTAGGCTCCATTCTAATTTACAGAAAGAAGCAACAGAAACAAGTGCCCCAGAACTTGCAAAAGTTGCTGTACTGGCTGATGATGGTTGGATATAGTATCCGCAACATTGAAGTGAGGTTTGACATGGAGAGACTGCTCGGTACGCATGCAAAGCTTGCTGAGCTCCCTCCTGCAGAACACATCTAGAATCAAGACCTGGAGAATAGCTGTACCAATTTAGCTCATAGCTTTGATGTAATCACTTCATTTGTGTTCTCAAAGATGAAGTCTAGAGACACAAATAGTAGTAGTCCCCAGGAAGAGAACATAGACTTGAAGCTTATAATTTTTGTTGCACCCCTTAATTATTATTAGTTAAAAATTAAATTATTCTATTGGCAATATTCAGCATCACCAGCTTACAGTTTGCAAACAATTATCACCCAAAGTGTCAAGAATTTGGGTGAGGCTTTCACCTTATGCTAATCATAGAGAAGATAGAGGAGGAGCTCTTTGTGGGTAGGAAAGCTGGAGAATTGAAATTCTGATGGTTTGGCATATCTTTTGACGTATGAATCGATCTTGCTGTTTGACTTGGATGAATTTATGTAGGCTTTTTCTCTCCTTAAGCTGCCTTGTTGGATATGAGATATTTATGAGTTCCTGAGAGAGGATATTGGATGTTGATCTTAGTTAGGTTAGGTTTTAGATTGATAAGGACTGAAGGAGAGAGATCAATAAGGGGTTTCCTTATTTTCATCCACTAACCGCACCTTGAGCTTCCTTTTTCATACACGATCTTGACTGGCAACATAAGTCTAGGCTCAAGTCTGGATACAGTGAACGTTGTCATGCATCGGCAAGTTACACGAGGAAGACTCTTCTTATTTCTGTTTTCGGAAGGATTTCTTATTTGTCCAAAAAAGCATAGAGCGAAAAACAACCTTACCATGTATGTGCTTGAAAGCGTGAAGCTTTTTTAAGGGTGCCCGTGTTAAGTTACTGAGACGGTGGTAGCTCCAACTTAAAATTAGTATTTTGTGAAGGCTTTGGCCGTTGTGATTATGAGTGCTGAAGAAAATCTCAGAAGCGCAGGGACTTTTTTTTTTTTTGGATGCTATTAGGTGCTTGATCTGTATGCGTTTTAACTGAAACTTCTGATTCTTGAGTGGTGGATGCAGGACCCATGGGAAAGTGTGGTAGTTTGCAAATTTTATAGAAGGGTTAATGAGATTTATTTTTATATATAGGACCAAATCCAATATGAGAAGGGGGGAAAAGCCCCCAAAGATTTAAGAGATGAAAGCAAAAGAAAGAAGAATGAACAACTTGCTTGTAGCCGCCACTCGTGACGTGTGATGATGAAAGGAGTGAGTGGAGGAGGATAGATGAGAGATTTTGATTAGAGT
This sequence comes from Asparagus kiusianus, assembly GCA_022839385.1. Classification (NCBI taxonomy): domain Eukaryota; kingdom Viridiplantae; phylum Streptophyta; class Magnoliopsida; order Asparagales; family Asparagaceae; genus Asparagus; species Asparagus kiusianus. Next base: position 67,225 of record BQKN01062642.1, read on the forward strand.
TAACTTTAATGGTTATCTGGCTTTACTATTAAATGGCCCTTATTAAACTCTAATTAACATTATTTAAAAATCAATTCTATTTAACAATGCGACACTCTATTTGAAATACGTACCATGATAATAACAAGTGGTCCATGTAATGGGGCTTCAATTTGAGAGTGGTCCTTGTATTTTTTTTTCTCAACTTAGTCCATGTACCCATCTCAGATATAAAGTTAGTCTTTCTTTTAACATCCGTTGAAAAATGGGTGGTAAAAGTTTCATTTATTATGCGAAAAAATTATTTCTTTTAAAATATTTGTTTGTTTTTTCTTCCTTTACAATAAAACACTAAAAATGGATTTCTCACAAGATTAAATGCACATAGATTTCTTACAATGTATATGGTTTCACTAGCAGTTGTTGTATTTTCATCCACAATTATTTATCCAAATGCATCTGCATGTATTAGAACTCTTACCTTCATTATCAAAAATGATATCTTAGTACTGATACACATACAACATAACAAGACATGACAATCTCTATAAGTAACAAAACAATAATCAATTTTGGATGAATATGATAAATCCTAACCAAAAACAAAACAAAAAAAAATCAAAACTTAAAGAATATGATAAACCCTAATATATATAAAAAGAATACAACCAAAAGAACAGTTGTTGGGTGAAAATACTTGTCACAATCCATCGTTCGCTTGTTTCATCTGCTTTCAATTTCATTATGGCGATCAATTTAAGGTTCTTTTGTTTCTCTTGTCTTGCAAGATTTCCCTCATTTAATAGCAAGAAACTTCTAATCAAAGATTTTTGTAATTATCGGCTTCATGAAGAAAGGAAAAGTTGTAATTGGCTTCTTGACGATGCATTTGAGGAGCAGAACTTTTTTGAGAATATGTAATTTTCTTCTGTATTGTTCCTTTGAGAGAATAAAAATCGATTTTAAATTAATATTGTTATAATAGAATATTTTAGAAAGGGTAGAATTGTCTTCTTAATATTTATTTAACGAAAGTTTTAGTGAGATGTTAAAAAGAACTAACTTTATAATTGAGATAGGGTACAGGGACTAAGTTGAGAAAAAAAGAAAATACAATGACCATTCTGATAATAAATGCCAAGTACAGGGACCAAATTGGTTTTTAAGCCTAATAAAAAATAGAATGTAAATCTACAAGTGCCGTATGGTGAAATTAAATTGTAAATTAACTTGAATAGTCACGTGTCTAATATATCAATTGCAGGCAATAATAAGGCTTGATCCCAAGAATAACTATAGTACATATGATAGGTCTATTCGTAAATTTTAAAAAAAAAATTAGTGAGGGCATTTGGCCACAATTTGGTCTGGCCCCCCCACTCCTCGCAATGATTCCTTACCCTTTGTTGTCTATGACTTTTGTCCATTAATGCACGCTAGTGTGCAGCCGAGCAAGGACCCCAATTTTTTTATAGAAATATTAGGGGCACACCTCAAACCACAATCTTAACTATACCCTATCTCTCTATAGTGCATTGGGACCTACATCAAATTTTAAAAAAAAATTTGATGTGACTCCCAATGCACTATAGAGAGAGAGGGTGTGGTGGAGATTGTGGTTGGGGGTGTGCCCCTAACACCACTCATTTTTTTAAGTGTTACATTTTGAACTTACCTCTTCCTAAAGTTTATTATATTTAATTTTATTATCGTATACTTAAAATTAGAAATCATATCTACTCTTTTATACTTATAGGAGACTCTAAGTTGTAATACATTTGATTTGATTTATTGTTCACGACAGTAAAATACTGTAGCATAAACAGTAGCTTTAAAAATATATAGTGCCTGTTTGAGTTATTTGATTCACTGTTTATGCTACAGCCTACAGTATTTACTCTAGCTGGGTTGTGACACTATTCATAGTTCAATATTTTTACTGTTACGATGGGCGATCGATTTACTGTTCCCACTACAGCATTTACTGTAGCATGAATACATTGAATAGTGATTCTTTGGATCCTCCTTTAAGTATAGAAGAGTAGATTACTCGTACATATTGAGAAACTCCCTTGTAGAGTCATGAATACATTGAATAGTGATTCTTCGGATCTTCCTGTAAGTATTGAAGAGTAGATTACTCGTACATATTGAGAAACTCGCTTGTAGAGTTTCTCTCTTTATGAGAGTTTTTCGTCTAGTTAGAGGCTTCCTCCTTGTACCCTAGTAGCGTTTTTTAGAGTGTCTTCCACTCTTCCTATTGATTTTGTAGTTTTTCCCCTTGCGATTTTAGAGGTCTTAAAAATATTTATTTTCCTGCATTAACAAGGAAGACTTCAACGATTAAGACGGCACAGGCGAATCATTCTCCATTGACCCAGTGTCTTGGACTTTTACACAAAGCTAGACAAGAGGCCCATAACATTTCCTTGGCTTTTTCTTCTTCAGACTTTTCCTTTTCCACGTTCCCATTGACGGCTCAGCTCGTAATTCTCTAAACTTGTTGCATGGTACACGTATCATGAAACCCATTGCCAAATGGTTAGAACTACTAGTTAAGTTAAGTAAGATGCGTAAATGACTAACTTTAAGATTTTTTAGAAAAAACTTCCTCAAAGTGAAAATCACAATTTAACCGGCAAAATGTACACTAATTTTTCCTACGGACGTCAAAATTGGGACGGTGTTATTAATCAGTCTAAATTGTGCAATATTGTGAGGCTTAAAAAATTATTGAAATTTCTTTGACTAAAAGAAAATCTAGCAGACTAAAAAAGAAAAAAGAAAACATTTTTTAAAGAAAGAATCATTCAAAATGATATAATAATTTACTTTACAAACCTTTCTATGACAAGTCAGTGAGTCAAGATTTGGACGCTACAAAAATTTCTCCTTAAGTAATTAGATCAATACAATAAATCTAGGAAAAATTGCTTCTAGCCTCCAAAATAACAATAACTATTCTTCCTCCATCTAAGACTTTTCAATACTCACAAAACCTCCAAAAGCAAAATCACAATTCTCTGAGCCCCGAAAACACAAAACCCAAGAGTTTAAAACATGTGAAAATCATAATATCATCTCTCTCTCTCTCTCTCTCTCTCTCTCTCTCTCTCTCTCTCTCTCTCTCTTATGATGTCACTGTGATGATTTAAAATGGGTTTTTTTTTTGCAGGGGAGGGGGGGAGAGATTCTAGTTCCCTCTAAATTTTTCCAACGGGGTCGATATCGGCGATGAAACTTTCCCGACGTTCGTTCATGAGGCGAAGAAAACTACGATCTTGAAGACAGTGATGACGAGTTGCGATGGATTCAACATCGCCGTTCCAAAAAAAGATAAAAACTTCGTCGATTCCCGGTGTAATTTTTTTTCCTTTTTTAACTTGTACTTAAATCTGAGTGCTATATTTTTTGTATTTTACATATTGTTGTAATCTTTTTGAAATCGATGACTTGAGATTAAAGCAGAGTCTGTAAATTTATATATTATTGTTATTTTACTATAATGAGTTTGTTGTTAAGGTTATGAGTTGGTTGTGAAGGAAGGTTACGAGTTGGTTGTCAATGTTACGAGTTGGTTGTGAAGGTTAGTTAATAACAATCAACTCATTATAGAGGTTCACAACCAACTCGTAACCTTCACAAACAACTCGTAACATTCATAACAAACTCATAACATTCGCAACCAACGTGTACTTTCACAACCAACGTGTACTTTCACAACCAACTCGTAACCTTGACAACCAACTCATAACATTCACTACCAACTCGTAACCTTGATAGCCAACTCGTAACCTTCACAACCAACGTGTAACCTTCACAACCAACTCGTAACCTTCCGTCACAACTAATTCATTACCTTAACAACAAACTCATTATAGTAAAATAACAACAATATGCGAATTTACAAACTCTGTTTTAATTTCAAGTCATCGGTTTCAAAAAAAATTACAATAATATGTAAAATAATAAAAAATATAGCATCAGATTCAAGTATAAGCTAAAAAGGGGGAAATTATACCGGGAGTCACCAGAGTTCTCGCCTTTTTCTTCGGAACGATGACGTTGAATCCATCGCAACTCGCCTTTATCCCAAACTTCTTCGTCTTAAACGATCCACTGTCTTCGTCGTCACCATCTTCAAGATCACAACAATATATAAATTTGGAGGGAACTGGAATTTTTTCCCCTAAAAATCTATTTCAAATCATCACAGTGACATCATGAAAAGAGAGAGAAATGGTATTATGGTCTTCACATGTTTTAAACTCTTGGGTTTTGTGTTTTGGAGGCTCAGAGAATTGTGGGTTTGCTTTTGGGAGTTTTGGGAGTGTTGAAAAAGTCTTGGGTGGGGGAAGAATAGTTATTGTTATTTTAGGGGCTAGAAGCAATTTCCCCATAAATCTAATAAAATAATTACATTCCTCCAGCCTCGCTCCCACGGTAACTTCTGGGCGCACTGATAAAACCCCCAAACCCCCGTCCTCTCTCTCGCATCCAAAGAAAGTAAAGAAAATGAACTCACTCCCCCTCCTCCTCCTCCTCCCTATCATCACCCTCTCTCTCTTCCTCCCCTCCACCACCCCTCTCGGCTTCACCTGCAAATCCCCCTCCCCGACCGCCACCTGCCAGTCACTGGCCGGTTACATCCCCCCAAACGCCACCACCCTCTCCTCCCTCCAATCCCTCTTCAACGTCACCTCCCTCCCCTCCCTCCTCGGCGCCAACAACTTCCCTCTCTCCACCCCCTCCTCCTTCCCCGTCGCCGCCAACTCCACCATCCTCATCCCCTTCCCCTGCTCCTGCTCCAACGGCACCGGCATCTCCGACCACACCCCCTTCTACACCGTCAAGCCCACCGACACCGCCGGCCTCGACGCCATCGCCCGATACACCTTCGACCAGTTCGTTAGTTATCAAGATATTTCCAAGGTGAACGGGTTGAAGGATGCGGATGTGATTAACGCAGGGCAGAGGCTCTGGATACCGCTTCCCTGCAGCTGCGACGATGTTGACGGGAAGGAGGTGGTGCATCTGGGGCATGTTGTCGAGAAAGGGAGTTCGGTTGGGGAGATTGCGGGCGAGTTTGGGACGACGGAGGAGGTGATTTTGAGGTTGAATGGGATGGCTGATGCTAAGATGTTGCAAGCTGGACAAGTTCTTGATGTTCCTCTCAAAGGTAACTTAACTCCCCCCCACCCCCTCTTTTGGGTCACTGGAATCATTGTAATTGTTTATTTGTTATTTGTACTCAAATTATCTCCTCCTTCAGTTTCCCCTCTAATTAGAATATCCTCTTGGAGGGGTAAGATTTTTTGTAAAATGTCTAATATCCTTCAAACTTTTGCTCTCTTCAGTATAAGGGGCTTGCTTGCGATCACTGAACTTTTTTTAGCCGGAAATTAGACTCAAAACAGAGCTTTGAATTTGTTACTGTAGAGGGACTAATTTACAGATGGTTTTATTTGAACATCAGTAATTCTAAACAGCTGTTCTAATCAATTCAGATTTCAGACTGATAATAATTCTAAAACAACATTTGATGGCACAGCTTGCTCTTCATCGATTAAAAGTACATCCCTGGACCACAACCTGCGCCTCTCCAACGGCACCTACGCTCTCACAGCAGAGAACTGCATGCAATGCAGTTGTAGCAGCTCTTCCAATTATGAGTAAGCAATATCGCTAACCTCTTAAACCATCCACGCCATTGCAGTTATTATCAGAATATGTTGATGAATGATGAGCTAAACTATAGTAATATGGATACATGTCATTTCAACAATAAATCAGTCAAGATTGTGGAGAGAGATATCAATTCCCATTCATCCCCATTCTGTGAATGATGGCAAGTGCGTCTCTCTGTTAACTTGACTGGTGTGTTCTAGATGTGGCGCATATTGAACCCGTCAGCTATATCGAGTTATATTGACTAGATTATAATGATATAAATGTATGTTACATTGGAAACACATCATCAATGATTGTGGAGAGACATAGCAGTTCCCTTTAATGCTCTAACTAATTACCTATAGTTAACTTCCTTAATTAACTAATGAACATACAGGCTTTCTTGCAAACCTACGCAAAGTCTGAGCAAGTCCCAGTGCCCTGTATCAAAGTGCTCCAACGGTCTATCCATCGGCAGTTCGACTGCTGCTGACGGTTGTGATACCATGACCTGTGAATATCAGGGCTACACTAATTCTACTGGATTGAAGATTCTCAGTGGCCTCGTGAAGCATTCAACCTGCAGCAGTAAGTACTAAGAACCGTGTTTCAACTTGTGCTATTATCTTGAGTTATTTTTCAAGATTTCATCAATTTTGTACTTTAATGTTCTGAAATTTTAATTTTTCCTAGAAGTACTGTAAAATTTCATCGACTCTACGTTTTAGGCCTTAGGTATGTGACCGCTATAGTTCCTGTTAGGAGTAGATCGTGTGAACTTTTGAACATTTTCACCTGTACTCTTATAATAATACCCAAAACCCCTTATCTATTCTTCTATTTAAGAAAGTACTCATTCAAAAACCTCAGTTTTCACTGTACTATTTAGGTTATGAAGTAAGTGAAATCTTGTGTAGGGAGGGAGGGAGGGAGGGAACTGTTGGGTGATTGAGAAATTCTACTATTACTTGAGATTACACCAGAGAGGCTTAACTTTTGGTTATGGCGTTTTCTTCACTATCTAAGTACTATCATGCAGATGGACCAGCGCCTCAGCCTGCTGCCAACTCACCACCGAGCGGTAGTTCTGCAGGAAGGTTGAGAATGCAAGAGTATCGTGTTGAGCTTCTTTTCTTGCTTCAGATTGCTTTCCTTTGGTTCGGCTTTTTGGCATAGCGCTCATGAATGGATGTTTCCTCTAGTCAGTTTTGAAACCTAGGATTTCTATGTATTCTTTGTGCATTTGTATGAGGCATATATAGTCTTTTGATAGATGTAATGGCTTTGTGAATTTGCTCTAATAAAACTGTTGTCTACCAATTATACGTGAAGCTCATGGGACTAATGGAGAATATTCATGGGATTGAGGAATATATAGTATGGTTGTGCATCATGAATACCCTCTAAACGTACCTTCTTTTTCTTTTATTGCTGATGAGCTATATCAGAGTTTACTTCTAACACCTACAGCAGTTACAAAACCACGAACATCAATGATGTAGGAAGCATAACAAACAAATTTATGGAGGAGGGGGACTATCACGAACTAAATGCAGATATGTACGCATTATTAATAGCATGCACACAAAGAAATGACCATATCTCCTAATTTAGAAGGCAAATTCTGACATATTATATATGAAAATCGCCTATATCGGCTAGACGGAGTTAATTAGCTTGGCAAATTCCCAAAGTCCTATCAACAGCAACCAATTTTGACTGAAATTTGAAAGTAGTCAGCTTTGAGTTTATTTTTAGTAATAAAGGTAGTCAATTTAGATTAGGAAATAAAATCCGTTTTGATTCAATTTGGACTGATTTGTTTCCTTTGTTATACAGAGTCTTTTAGATAGTTTTAAATTATTTCTTTCTTTTAAGAACTCTGTTCTTATTAGGAGTAGGTTTTATTTTTCAATTTAAGAAGATGGATTGTAAACCTTATTGTAATACATCACTTTATTAATAAAATTCTCTTTTATATTACTTCGTGAATTCAAAGTTCTTCGTGGATTCAGAGATCGTTATTTGTGGATTCAAAGAGTACATCTTCGTGGATTCTGAGATTTATTAATATAATTCTCTTTTATATTACTTCGTGAATTCAAAGTTCTTCGTGGATTCAGAGATCGTTATTTGTGGTACAAAGAGTATATCTTCGTGGATTCTAAGATTTATCACTTTTGTGCTGCGTTAATTGGTATCAAAGCCCTATTTCTCTGATCCAATGGTAAGCGACGAAACTCTGTTACTCGAATTGAATTTTCTGAGTTCCAAAGTGAGTTTGATGAATTGAAGATTGAAATTACTCAGATGAAGACTTTCATGGACCAACTTGCATTGGCTAGAGCGTCTAAATTCGGGACGAGTTTGAAATCGTGTTGATGTTTGCTAAAGACAAGCTACGCAAGGCAAATGCCGTAGCGATGATCGTAGAAGCTACCAAAGTGTCAAGCCTCGGGCCCATGGGCTCGTTGGCGTGTGCACGCCGTGGGACCCACCGAGATTAACTCGATGTTGGCTTAAATCAACCGCTGAAATGTTAGCACTAGTTGTTCTTGGACCTTGGATTTTTTTCTATTTAAATCACTAACATTTCTTCATACTAGTTCATGTAGGACTAAAGTGAGGGTGTCACAATCACTCCCAAAAGACGACGTCCTCGTCATCACGACATGACAATTGGCACATCCAAATATCACTGCCAGGCGATGTGGACTCTAGAGGTGGCTCCTACGGGCTCTAGAGGTGGCTCCTACGGGCTCTAGAGGTGGCTCCCATCACATCTACGCGGTGTAGTACTTAGCCACGTATAGCACTTAGCTACACACTTTCGGCTGGAAACTGCTCTGATACCATTGTATCAAGCCCCGGGCCCATGGGCCCATTGACGCGTGCAAGCTGTGGGACCCACCGAGAACAACTCGATGTTGACTTAAATCTACTATCAAAATGTTAGCACTAGTTGTCCTTGGAACTTGAGTTTTTCTCTATTTAAACCACTGTAGGCGTCAAAAATTGCGTATAGGTCCCCGAATACAACTTGAATCAAAGAGTGGACGAATTGAGAAGGTTCACGTCAATTAGCTCGCACACGTCAATCAGCTCACGTGCGTGTCAATCAGTTCGCGTGCATCAGTCAACGTGCGTATGTCAGCTCGCGCGCGTCAATCAGCTCTCACGCGTCAATCAACACGCGCGCGTCGATCGGTTCCAAGCGCTGTAAATAAGCTAACGAGCGCATGAAGCAAGTTAGCAAATCGTACAAGTCAACAAGACGGTCAGACACGCAAAACGGTGGAAAATACAAGTCCCGAAAAAACCGAAAAACACCAAAGAACTCAGCAAAACGCCAAAACCCTGCGTCCGCGCGGGTCGGACCGCGCCGACCCACGCCCACGCGGGTCGGACCGGGCCGACCCGCGCCCCACGCTGGTCGGAGGGGTATTTCGCGCAGTTTTGACCCGAAAACGCGTTTTTGGCGGTTTCGACGGGTTTTCACAAGATCTTTTCAGTTCCAGAGGTTCCCAACTGACTTGATATCGTCTACAAATGTGGTTAGCCCGTTATTGATTGAAGATAAGGCCAAATCACTCACTCTCATCCACATACCCGCATTCGGAGCCCTATAAATACAAGCCTAGGGCCTCCTTTCAGAGGGGGGATTAATTATCAAGACAAGGAGGTGCTGTCGAGTTGGAGAGCAAGAGAGCACGAATTTCAGTAATGGCTAGCGAGATCCCGGCGAATCCCGGCATAAAGAAGGAGCAATTCGAAGGATCTTAAGCTCGTTCCCGTCCGTTCCTCGAGATTAGGCTTGGTCTTAATCTCAAGAAGAGTTACTGATTTCGCTTGGTCGATTTCAGCGCTTTAAGCAAATACCTCCTTGGTGAGGTAGGAGCTCTGTCGAATTTTCAGCAACTGGTACAGGCGAAGACACCCACGCAAGCAGGAGACGATAAACGGATCTTGCGTTTATTTTCAAGAGAATTATATCTTTTATTTTTATTGTGTAAAGGTCTTATAAAAAGACCGATCTTTTTGAACTTGTTGTAACGATCAAAGTTGTAATGAGTTATACAATGAAGAAAATAATTTTCGACGAAAACAAACTGGCGACCACAGTGGGAGCCAACGGTCTCGCTGCCAAGGCCGTCGTGTCGCAACCGATGATTAAGATCCTGGTTGAAGAGGTGGTCGAATACGAGTTCGACCAACAGAAGTACGAAGAATACCTCTCGTCCTCCTCCTCCAGATCCTTCGCTTCTCGCAAGCGCAGGAAGATCAACGCCCCCGTTGCTACGGTAGCTGAACCTTGCAACGCTCTTCCGGCCTCCAACGAGTCCGGATCTACAGATTTGAACTCCTCCTCAATCAAGGAGTTGAGTACAGAAGGCGTGCCCACTTTATCGAAGAGAGGTCGCCAAAGGCAGTGTCAACGCCTTGCGCGCCAACTCATTAGGGTTTTGGAGTCAATTGACGGGATCCGTTACGAGACGGATCTAAAAATTAGGCAACGCCAAGCGCCCCAACAGCGGACAAATGCCCTCTCCTCCAAATCATCAACAAGTGAATGGGTACAAGTCAAAAGGATCCGTTCAACTCTTGAAGAGCAGATCAAAAAGCGTCGCGTACTGCTTGCGCACGCTCGAATTTTTGCGCAAAAGGCCAAAAGGTTGCAGAGGGAAGAAGTGGAAAAGAAGCCACAAAAACTGCACAAAGTTTGGAGGCTAAAGTCCAAGACGGCGGTCGAAAAGATCGAAAAACACGGGTCACTCGAATCCGACCCGCTAATTCGCAGGTCACCCAGATCCGACCCTCCAAGCTGTGGGTCACTCAAATCTAACCCTCCAAGCCGCGGGTCACCCAAATCTGACCCGCGCCAGAGTTAAGGCAGAAGATGTTCTGCACCTGTTTCGTCGATCCCTTTGAGTTTCGCATCTCCGGTGGAGCCCCGCGACAGCGTAGACTTGTCCCGTTTCAAGATGAGGATGGCAGATCACCTGGGTCCTTTACGCAAAGATCGAGGCAAATTTCCGATCGAAGAACGCTTAAGTCAGATGACCACACCCCAACCGACTCGTCGAGCTGGGGGTCGAGCACGCCCTCGCAACAATTTCAAGCCTTCTCATAAAGGGAAGAGTCTTCCGGTTTCCACCCTCCTGGGGGTGTGTATCCAAAACCAGGAGCCTATTGAGATCCTACGCTCCCAAAAGTGTAGTTCTAAACACGTGACTCTTGAGAATGCTAATAAAGCGGCAAATCCCCTGAAAGAAACGTATTCATCTGACGATAACAACGTTATACCAGGGGAGTCGTGTCAACACACGATAGGTTGCGCCGATCATCTGACCGATGAGTTGTACTATCGGGCTGGGGGTATGAACAAGTCTCGGAAGAGATATACCCGAGAAACAAAATCTCACTGTCCGTGCGCTAAGCTAATCAGGGCAGTATTATCAGCATGTAGCTACCCCAAGACCGCTCCGCAGAGGGTCTTAGTATTTGAGAGGATCTCTAACGGAGCGACTAAGCCCAAGCCAAGGCGTTTCCGTAAGAAGCGATTGGCCGTTCAAGGTGACGAATTTTCGGAAGTCATAATAAATATGGCTGATAAGGAAAAGTCGATTCGACCTTCTAGCTCTGACCCGCTTATATCGCACCGTCTAACTCGGTTGCGATCGGGAACTATTAGACAAATGGATTATCAGAGAATACAGAGGGGATTATCCTCCGATGATAAAGCATCAGATGCCAACTCTACAGTCGCTTCTGACAAAATGGTGTCTAGCCCAGGACAATCGCACGAGGCATTCATGATCAACACCGAGCAAATAAATTCTCGAGGATGCTCTAACCAAGCAGAAAGAAGCATTCAAAATTGAAATGGAAATGACTATGCAACTGATGAGGGAAGAACACGACCAATAAATCCGAGCTTTGTCCAATCAGTTTGGTGAATCCAGCCATCGCAACGTTGCTAACCAAGCAAATAGCGATTCATATGTGGATGAACGCTTCAATGCTGATAACCCTCCCATTGACCAAAACACTGGGGGTGACTCCACTAAAGATAACAACGCTGGGGGTGGTTCCACCGAAGATGACAATGCCGGGGGTGACCGCGTTATTCCTTTTTTAAATCGTCTGAGGCCCGATACGAGCGAGGATGAGAAGATAAAAGATCTCGAGAGCAAAGTCAACGCTCTGATGTCTACTCGAGAGATAAAGAGGACCGGTATCCCGTGTCCTTATCCAAGAGAGTGGGATTCAATAGCATCCCGGCAAAGTTCAACCTGATTAACTTTATGCCGTTTGACGGGAAGGGTTCGCCCACACAACATCTGATTTACTTCAAGTCCCACTTGGGTATGATCTCCGGCAATGAAGCATTGATGGTTCGGTCATTCATTGGCACCCTTCGTGGGCCCGCCTTCGATTGGTACCCCCGTCTTAAGTCCGAAAGTATTAATAACTGGGAAGACCTGGAGAACCTATTCCTCGCTCATTTCTTTGATGATGTTGTTGAGGTGTCAATCAGGACACTCTTCGATGAGAAGTAAGAAGGCGACGAGACGGTCGACGATTTCATCAAATGCTTCCGGAATAAGGCAATGAACTGCCGAGTGTTAGACCCTAGAAGGAGTGTGATTAGGGTCTTATGCTAATCTAATCCGATTTTATGCCAATTAAAACTTATTAACAAGTTATCCTAGCAAGTATGAAATACAACAATATATATGAGCTAGGATAAACAATACGAACAACGAGATATATCCTAACAAGAGATATAGGCAATGTATGTGCAAGGATATATAAACAACACAAGGGTAAATAATCTAAACTAGATAGTGGACAAACTAAATAGTGAGACAATGACGAAATGAGCAATGAGCACAAATAAGAATAAACGTCAAGGCACACTCAAACACAATCAAATGATCACGGAGTTCGGACCTTCCGTCCTACGTCTCCGCTCCCCACTCCCGATGAGAAATCCACTATCACAACCGGGTTTTCTACGTTTACCCAAACAACGTTTACACCTCACACTCGGTTTTCTAGCTAACCGAAAACTTTACAATCACCACTCTTGCAATCCCACTCTACACCCTCTCAAGTGTTGGACCTAGACGTGTCTCCCTCAAGTGCTCAGATACTACCTCTCCCTAGGTTCGTCAACTGACGCCACTCCTCTTGGGACGATCACCGACTCTCGCCATACACTTCTCTCGGTGTACAAGTGTATTACAAAGTGAATCTCACAATAAGCACAATATAACAAATGATTGTTCTATAAACAAGGTGAGAACTCAATTAGGCTCAACTCAATGTTACTATCTCTCACAACCCCAAATATATTATGAATGCAAATACAATAAGCTCAAGTAGGTGTGTGTAACAATGAGATTAATCAAATCTAAACTCAATATAACACTAGCTTTAATAAAATGATAATCAAACAAATAGATATAAAGCTATAAATAGAGTTTAGAAAACTTCTTAATAGATCAAGAGGTAGAGGTAGAAGAGTTGGATGCTCAAACAATGTAGATGATCTTCCTCAAGCTCTTGTAAAATTGTTTTCACAAAAGAAACCCTTTAAACAACCTTAAAACAAACTTAAACTCTTTTAAAACTTCTTTAAAACATTCTCTTAGATACCTTTGAGAACTGAGATCAAGAGGGTATTTATAGCCTCCCAAAACCTCAGCCAAAAACCCAATCAAAATGACCAAAAAGCCCAAGAGAAAACAGCTCAGAAACTAGCCGTTGAACTGATCTGACAGTTCGGCGGTCGACCGCGACGGTCGACCGCGACGGTCGACCGCGAGCAACAAAAAGCTGAAGAAAGGCTATGGAAAGCAGGCAGTCGACCGTGGCGATCGACCGCGAAAGTCTCTGGATTTTCCACGGTCGACCGTCACGGTCGACCGCAATCCATAAAAAGGTAAAATGAATTATGAACTGCAGGCGGTCGACCGTGGCGGTTGACCGCGAACTGATACATGGGGTTTTCACAGGTTTTTGTAAACAGTTTTCTAATTTTAAAACCCTGTTTAAAAATATCAAATAAATTCAAAAAAATGTAAAAGTTTGGGAAATGATTGTAGGCATGATAATACACATGCTACAAAAACTAGTTTTTAGAAAAGACTTCCCAAATGAGAAATATCATTATTTTACAAAATAGTCCAAAACATAAAAATGTAAACACATGAGTTTTGACATTTTAGCTTAACCATGTTTTGAAACAATACAAAATGATTTTGTAGACTTAATAAAAGATGTATATAATAATTGTTAAGTCTATAAACTGAGAATACAATATTTTCACAAATACAATAGAAAATGAAACATATGAGTATGTATATGAAAATATATTTGTTTCATATCTAAGTAGATAAACTAAATCACAATAATAAATATGAAATATGTAATTTTATATTTATAAACATGAAAACCAAAACTTGTGTTGTATATATATATGATTACATATATATACAAGGAAACCAATAAAATATGTGTGTATATGATATTGAGCTTAACGTACTTAACACACATAATATAACACCTAACCTAAATTACTCAAGCTTGATCTTGATCTTCAATAAGCTCTATCTTGGTATACTTACGGATGAAGCTTGAACTTGTATCTTTAACTTGATAGCAAGGCTTCACTCCACTATTCCGCCAACCTCCATTGGATATGATCGTTGAAGCTCTATTCCATCCATCCTCTAACTCGTTTTTTGCCTAGAATAAATACGAAAACACAAACACTAGACAAACAACATTAGAAGTAAATTGTTTGTTAAACATTATCAAAACAAGAAGGCCAACACCGAGATCCGATCATAGAGGACTTCATCCTTCAAACCTGTCACAACAACCTCTCCTTGGACGTGTTGGAAATTATGGGAGTAGCATCGTCCAACGACTGGAAAGAGTTGAAGGTGCGCGGAGAGCAGACCGAATGCTTCCTCAGAAGGAAGAAATCCGAAAGCCAACCGACGGCTAACCCTCCGAAATTAAATTTCGCCTCCCGTAGTAAAGGGAAAGCACCTGCAGCAGTTGTTGATGCTAATCAAACGTCACAACAACAATCCCGGAGACAGCAAAAGACTTTGGATTCAAGACTCCAAAAAGAGTACTCTTTCAAGGACGAAGACGTTCTAGCCATTTTTTAGTCTCTCCTTGAGAACAACAAGATTAAGCTACCACCTATCATAAATCAGGAGGAAGCTGACAACACTACGGATCCAAAGTACTGTACATACCACAGGAGGGTCCTTCATCCCACTAATGATTACTTTGCTCTCAAAAATAGCATCCAAACCTTGGTTGAAGCCGGCGTAATAACGCTGGGATAAGCCAGATGAGAACGACACACTCCGAAGAGTATACGAGTATAAACTGCTTCTCAATACTCCAATAAGTATATGAGTCTAAACTGTTTCCTTTCTTTCACGGGAAGTTCCTAGAGAATCTTATATTCTTAAGGATAACCCGAACATGCGACTAAGGACAACGTACTCCTCATTGGACCCAGTTTTGTAAAGAAAGCTGTGGGTGGATAATTCATGTAACGGGAAGTTCCCGGAAGAATGTTAAATGTAATATTCTTAGGGATAACCCGGTCATTACGAATAAAGTGATAAATACTAAACTCCCACTATGATTTCCGAACACCCTTTTGTTAACAACTCACAGTCTTCCACCACAAAAATCCCCCACCGATCAGACTTATTGATGGTGGGACCACCGAAATTCTTTTTGGTTAAATCCACTCAAACTTTCGATGTATCTGTGCACTCAACATCCTCATCGTTAGAGTTCGGACATGGTACTCGGGATTTTAATGTCCTAATCCTTGATGAATTGTCAAACCCATTCGTGTTAAGTTCTTATCACTCGACACCAAGAATCCCTATTGAGTAATCGGTACAAGTCAACACTCCCACTGTGATTTGTACTCTCACTCCCACTGTTCACTTGGTCAAACCTTCCTACAGTTAGGGCCAAAACCAAAATCCTCTTTCGATTCCTCTAATGAACGAGTGGTCCACCTTCAAATCGAATGATCAAACATTCCTACAGTTAGGGTCATCTCAAACTCCCGCTTGGCCAAACCTTCCTACAGTTAAGGTCAAAACCACAATTCACTCTCGATAAACGAGAAACCCACCTTTAGTTTGATAATCAAACCTTCCGACAGTTAGGAATATTCGAATCTTTTTGATTCTCGGAGTGGAGATCCCACTTTTAGTTTCACCTTCCCAGATTCTTGAAGTGGAGATCCCACTTTGAGTTTCCTTTTGTGACTGGAGATAGAATATAAAATTCTTCCTCTTCAGTTTTAGGAGATAGAATATAAAATTCTTCCTCACCCGCATCGGGTTCGTCTTTGCCCCAGGAGAAGACACCACTTTTTCAAACTCCTAAAATCCGTGCCTCACACGCACGAGGACTTTTATCCCGAATCCTGAGTATGGATAAGTTAACACCTAACACGTATTGCCGGTTTAGTCTTTCATCGATTGAAAAAAACACCAGAATCCAGTCTGGGGCATTTTATCCCGAAGCCTAAGTAGGGATAAGTCAGCGCTTAACCAGCGTTGCTGGGTGGTTCGTTCCCGTAAAAACGACCGAGTCTACGTATTCACTATCGTAGCAACAAAAATCCATGCCTTTTATACATAGGGAATTTTATCCCGAATCCTAAGCAGGGATAAGTCAATGCCTAACACGCATTGCCGGTTAGTTCTTAACCGTAAAAAGAACAAAAGCCTACATATTCAACATTGTGGCAGGTTGTTATTAATAACACCATAATCCGCACCTTACACACGCGGGGAATTGTATCCCAAATCCTAAGTAGGGATAAGTCAACGCCTAACACGTGTTACCGGTTTAGTCTTTCACCGATTAAAGAAGACACCAGAATTCCAATCTAGGGACTTTTATCCCGAAGCCTAAGTAGGGATAAGTCAGTGTCTAACACACATTGTCGGGTAGCATATTCCCATGACAATAGCGAAGTCTACGTATTCGAAGTCGTAGCATCAAGTCTAAGGGAGTTCATTCCTTTAGCACAACGTTACATGCGGAACGGACTTAAACAATCCGCATGCAAGCCTGATTCAAACGGTAATCGGTAAGAGCACGTCAAATCCGTTGAGGGCTGAGGATTTGCTAAAAATCCTAAGTCAACGTCTAATACACGTCGTTGTTTAGTCTTTTCACAGGAGAAAGACGAAGTCTACGTATTCAATATCGTAGCACTAAAAGAGTTAACTCTTTTAGCACAACTTTACATGCAAAACGGATTTAAACAATCTGCATGCTAGCCTGACTCAAACGGTAATCGGTAAAGGCTCATAAAACCCGTCGATGGCTGAGAATTTGCCAAAAATTCTATAAATGCAAGTCATCGACGCATCAGTTTCATTAGTTGGTCTCGTGACTTGAGCATCCAACAACTTCGGGATAAGATCCATATATACAGATGAATCAGCTTTAACAAGTTGGTCTTGCAGCCCCAGCATTTGGGTCCGCCATGCTCCAACACCTTAAGAGCTTAAACTGTGTAGACCCAAGATCAACGCGTTGCAATGAAGGTCAACGTATGTCAATGCAAAACCCTAAGGTCAACGCCAGTCAACGCGTAGCCCTAGGTCAACGCTGGTCAACGCGTTACGATGAAAATCAATGCAGGTCAACGCCGATCAACGCAGAGCCCAAGGTCAACGCCGATCAACGCGTTGCGATACAGCTAATTAGTTCAAAGTCGACTCAATGACACGAGCCAAAATCAACTCATCAACTTCAATTCGAGATTTCGACAACGGTCAGAAGATAAATGCAGCGCCGGAAGAACTTCATCTATTCGATAAAACACTGAATAAACTGAAAAGTGGAGAAGTCAAGAACTGAAGCCAGTTATAGGTCATTTGGCACCGATTGAAGGTGGGGGTCTATCACAGCCAAAGCATTTCAGACTCATCTATAAAAGAATGAGGCTGAAACACTTTGGAGGAGGTATCTGTAGGCGTCAAAAATTGTCTATAGGTCCCTAAATACAACTCGAATCAAAGAGTGGATGAATCGAGAAGGTTCACGTCAACCAGCTCGCGCACGTCAATCAGCTCACGCGCGTTGGTCAACACGCGTGCGTCAATCAGTTCGCGTGCGTCAGTCAACGTGCGTACGTCAGTTCGCGCGCGTCAATCAGCTCGCACGCGTCAATCAACACGTGCGCGTTGATCAGTTCCAAGCTCCGTAAATAAGCTAACAAGCGCATGAAGCAAGTTAGCAAATCATACAAGTCAACAAGACGGTCAAACACGCAAAACGGTGAAAAATACTAGTCCCGGAAAAACTGGAAAACACCAAAGAACTCAGCAAAACGCCAAAACCCCGCGTCCGCGTGGGTCGGACCGCGCCGACCCACGCCCGCGCGGGTCGGCCAAGTCCGACCCGCGGCGCCACAGGTCGGCCATTTCCGACCCGCGCCCGCGCGGGTCGGCAGGGTGTTTCGCGTAGGTTTGACCCGAAAACACGTTTTTGGCGGTTTCGACGGGTTTTCACGAGATCTTTTCAGTTCCAGAGGTTCCCAACTGACTTTATATCGTCTACAAACATGGTTAGGCCGTTATTGACTAAAGATAAGGCCAAATCACTCACTCTCATCCACATACCCGCATCCGGAGCCCTATAAATACAAGCCTAGGGCCTCCTTTCAGAGGGGGGATTAATTATCAAGACGAGGAGGTGCTGCCGAGTTAGAGAGCAAGGGAGCACGAATTTCAGTAAGGGCTAGCGAGATCCCGGCGAATCCCGGCATAAAGAAGGAGCAATTCGAAGGATCTGAAGCCCGTTCCCGTCCGTTCCTCGAGATTAGGCTTGGTCTTAATCTCGAGAAGAGCTACTGATTTCGCTTGATCGATTTCAGCGCTTTAAGCAAATACCTCCTTGGTGAGGTAGGAGCTCTGTCGAATTTTCAGCAATCTGATCTGATCAAAGGTGGTCCACGGATAAACCCCGGCATAGGCGAAGACACCCACGCAAGTAGGAGACGATAAACGGATCTTACGTTTATTTTCAAGAGAATTGTATCTTTTATTTTTATTTTGTAAAGGTCTTATAAAAAGACCGATCTTTTTAAACTTGTTGTAACGATCAAAGTTGTAATGAGTTATACAATAAAGAAAATAATTTTTAACAAAAACAACCACTAACATTTCTTCACACTAGTCCATATGGGACTAAAGTGGGGGTGTCACACGAAGACGAGAAATCTATGATGCTGGAGGATTAAAGATATCATCCTTCAATAGAAGACTTCATGCTAAGGATTTTTTTGATTGGATTGATGAGGTGGATAGATATTTCGAGTACGACATGATCCCAAAAAACTAGCAAGTTAAGTTAGTGGCCTATAGAATTAAGGGAAAAGCATATGTATGGCGGGATGAATTATTGATGAATCGATATCATCAAGGAAGAGATCCAGTTCAAACATGGGCAAAATGAAGAACTTGTTGAGAGTCTGTTTCCTTCCAACTATAAATAATATCAGGTGCCTTTGTAAGATTCTTTTACCTTAGCTGACACGATCTGTCTATCGAAGAAGGTGGAACGAGAGCTTGAGCAGAATAAACAAAGGACCTTCGTCATGGACGTTTTCGAAGAATTCTCACACTAGTTATGATGTGGCAAAACTAAAAAAACTTCAATTCATCTCTTACTAAAAAAAACCTTAATTCATCTCTTACCAAGTGATACGAGTTGCCGTGCGAGCACCTTTGATCGCGGAATTATCAAAGGTGTGTTGAGGAGAAAATAATAAGAACACAAGAATAACTCAGATTTTGGGCGAAGGAAAATACCTTCTCTAGATTATGAGTATGCAATTTATAATCTCTCACAATCTCACTCTAGAATTGAAAAACAAGCTCTCCAAATCTCAATTACAAGTTAATCTCTCTTGATTTAACGCCCTGATTGTTTAGAAACCCTAAAACAATCATTTATATAGGTGTACAAACGTGGATGGCAATTTGGTAAATAACCAGACCCAAAACCAACAGGAATTTGTGTGAACAGAATCCCAAACGAACCAGGAAACCCTCGATGAGTCGACTCATGACTGAGATGAGTCGACTCGACAGAAACTGGACAGAAACTTCAAACCAGCGATGAGTCGACTCATGACTGAGATGAGTCGACTCGACAGAAACTGGACAGAACTCAAACCAGCGATGAGTCGACTCATGACAGTCATGAGTCGACTCAACCTGATGAGTCGACTCGATACTGTTATGAGTCGACTCACAGGCTGAAAACTGGATACTTAGATTCTTTTGCTTGTCGTTCCGTTCCACGTTTTCTCCCTGCGTTCCCTTGTACTGATTGACACCTCTATTCTCATGCTATCATGAGAATCATCTATCCTCAAGCTCCCATGAGGATCACTAAGTTCCGAAGAGAAGATACACCCGTATCATGGGTCCCCTCTTTAAGAACTTGAAGTCCCGTTCAAGTTAGAACTTTAGCTGAGGAAACTCGCGAGCCCCTCCTTCCTTATTGAACCACTTAGCCTTGCTAGGAACTTGACCTTGACGTCCAATGAGAAACGACTCCTTCATTCCCCGTCTTGTCGTGGTCGTCTTTCGCTCTAAAATGCAATCTTCCTTCAGCGGCTCCTCTCTATCAAACCACAAGTCATCCACATGCGGTAATATCACCTTGTCATCACCTTCATCATCCAGTAATGGAGGCTCAAACAACTTCAAATACTCGGCATTGATCACCGAATACATGCCTAAGTAAGGTGGTAAATCCAACCGAAAAGCGTTGTCGCCAATCTGATCGAGAATCCGAAACGGACCATAACAAATAGGCTTCAACTTCTTCCCTTCACCTTTTAACCTCTCCTTACTCAATTTTAGCCATACCATATCGCCTTTACCAAAGTTACAAGAAACCCGATGTTGATCATGCTTCGCCTTGTACTTAGCTTGTGACTTCTTCAATTGAGCTTCAACCATAGCATGAATATGTGCAATCTTCTCGAGAAATTGCTGAGCACGTTGTCGTTCACTCCCCTCCTTACCGTCCACTGTGGCTTCACACGAGAACACTAGATCGAACGGGCTCGGCGGTAAAAATCCATAACAAGTCTCAAATGGTGATTTTCCGGAAGATCCATGAATCGCCCGATTAAAAACAAACTACAAATATGGTAAACTCTCATCCCAAGTCTTAGGATGCCTGGAATTATACCCCCGCAACATGTGCACCATAGTCCGGTTGACTACCTCCGTTTGTCCGTCTGTTTGTGGATGAAAGGCCGTACTCTTCTTCAATTTAGTGTCCATCAAACTCCACAAAGAATCCCAAAAATGCCCGAGAAAACTGCTATCTCGATCCGAAATAATCGAACTCGGCGACCCAAAGTGCTTCCACACATGCTCAAAGAATAATTGTGCTGCACCCGCTCCCGTCACGGTCTTCTTACAAGGAATCAATATCACCATCTTGCTAAATCGGTCCACCACAACGTACAAATAGTCATGCCCACGCTTCGTAGTCGGCAACCCTCCTAGAAAATCCATAGAAATGCTCTCCCATGGCCTAGAAGGGACCGGTAATGGTAGGTACAATCCCCTCTTCCTATTAGAAGGCTTTAAAATACAGCATAACTTACACCCTCCAACATACTTGGTCACATCATCAAGCATTCGTGGCCAAAACACATGTCGTCGTAGATTGAGAAGCGTCTTTTGAATGCTAAAATGCCCTTGCACACGTGAGGTATGTGCTTCCCGAATCCACTGTAACCTATCACCATCCTCCGGAATGCATAGTGATGTCCCACGATACAACAAGCCATCCTCTCCAAGTGCATACTCCCCCCTTCGACCAGCCTTCGCCTACTTTAACACACTACCGAAGTCTCTACTGGATGCGTACAGCTGTACATACTCCAAAGGAACTAAGGGCTGAATACGCGTCGCCACCAATAAACACCTTATCGGCGGACGAGATAACATATCGGCCAACTTGTTCGTCGCCCCCTTCTTGTACCTAATAATGATGTTGAAAGACATCAAATAAGACATCCACTTCATGTGCCGTGCCTGCTGTAGCTTCGTTTGGGCATGTAAGAACTCCAACGGCTTGTGATCCGAATGCACGACCACCTCCTTCCCTAACAAGTACACCCTCCAATGCTTAATTGCTTGATATAGTGCATAAAACTCCTTGTCGTAGGTTGAGTAGTTCGCCACAGCACCCGAAAACTTCTCAGAATGGTATTCTACCGGCTTCCCATCCTGAATCAACACCGCGCCCATCGCATAACTAGACGTGTCGGTCTCCACCTCGAAAGTCCGTTGTAAATTCGGCAATGCCAACACCGGTGCCTCCGAGATCTTCCTTTTTAGCAACTGAAAAGCCTCATCATGCGTCCTCCCCCACTCAAACTAAACTTTAGCCTTTGTGAGGCCATGTAACGGTGCCGCCTAAGTCAAAAAATGTCGAATGAACTTGCGCAAATACTGGCAAGCCCCCATGAAGCTCCTCACCTCAGTCACTGTCTTCGGCGTCGGCCACTTCGTGATCACCTCCACATTGCCTGGATCTATCCTTCGCTGGCCCTTCCCTACGATGAAGCCGAGATACACCAACTCGTCCTTCCCGAACTCACACTTCTTCCCGTTGAGCTTCAGCTGTCCGTCCTGCAACACTCCAAAGACCCTCTCAACATGAACGAGATGCTCCTCCCAAGTCCTGCTGTACACCAAGATATCATCAAGGTAAACTATCACAAAATCCTCTATAAAAGGTCGCAACAAATCATTCATAAGCCTCATAAAGGTAGCCGGAGCGTTGCACAATCCAAACGGCATCACCATCCACTCGAACAGGCCCTGCTTGGTTTTGAACGCAGTCTTCCAAGTGTCTTCCTCCCGAATCCTCACCTGATGGTAACCTGACTTCAAATCCAGCTTCGTGAAAAACCTCGCTCCCTCCAACTGGTCCATAAGATCATCGATCCGCGGTAATGGGTAGCGATTCTTGATGGTTATCTTATTGAGCGCCCGGTAATCTACGCACATGCGCCATCCTCCATCCTTTTTGGGCACCAACAACACTGGTGACCCGCAAGGCGAACAACTCGGCACAATCACTCCCGTCTCCAAGAGCTCCTGAACCTGCTTCTTGATCTCCTCGGACTCCTCTACTGATGTGCGGTATATGCCTATGTTAGGTAAGGAACTCTCCCCAGTCAACATAATCTCATGCTCTACACCTCGACGTGGTGGTAGTCCCGTGATCTTTGAAAACAAGTCCGCATACTTGGTCTTTAACCTTTCAAGATCTCCCTCCTGAAGCTTGTTCAAGGTGGACAAGCACATCCTACTCAGCTGCTCTTCATACGGCCGAATGAACAATAAAACGAACTTCCTACCCGCATTCACCAACCTCTTAGCCTGAGTCACCGTCACCAAGCTCGTCTCCTGTGGAAGAGATGCCGAACCAAAAATGAATTGCTCGCTATCCTTGGTGAACGTATACTTTTAGGCTCGCCGATCATATACTGCGTATCTATCCCACAAATAAGGATTGCCCAAAATAACTTGGCAAACATCCAACGGAACCACGTCACATGTGACCTCATCAATATACGACTCATGGAGTGCAAATCTGAATGAACACTGGTTCACCACACTCAATCCCGCCTCCTTCTGAATCCACCCTAATGGATAGGGCTTCGGATACTTCACCGTCTTCAATCCCAGCTTCTGTACTAATGCCTCAGATATTAGATTTTTCTGGCTTCCTGTATCTACAATAGCATCCACTAAACTGGTCTTGATCTGTAACTTTAGGACAAAGAGCTGCTCCCTCGGGTTGTCATCTTCTTTAGTGGCCTGCTTCCCCGTCATAAGGTTGAGACTTCTATTAGGTTCAGTCATCCTGGGAACCTCCTTCGGACCCTGTGCTATCACGTACGTCTTCTTCTCCTCCTTCTTCTTCAACCCTTTTGGCTTCAGATGAGGATACTTATCCCAGCAACGATCAGCCACATGTCCTGTCTGTTTGCATTGATTACATGTCAATCCTGCTTTCCCCGAGTCACCCTTCTTCTTCTCATCCTTAGACTGACAGCCACCTTTCTTGCTCCCCGATGGTTTGGAATCCCCCTTTGTCTCGTTGCCCTTCTTCTGCCTACCCTCAATGGCTATGGCCTTCACGCTCGCCTCTGCGATCGTCTCAACCGAAAACAGCTTCATCTCCTTCAGGATGTAATCATTCAGACCCGCCATGTACTTCATGAAGATGGAGTACTCGTCCGTTGCGATATTTAGAACCATCGCCTGCTGCTGGAACTCCGTCGTATATTCTTGGACGGTCTGATTAAACTTTTGGCGCAACCCATACCACTTGTACCAACGCTCCTCAAGGAACCCCACTGGATAGAACAGTTTCCGAAGTAGCTCCTTGAACTTGTTCCACGACGCCGCTTTCCTCTCCTGTTTGCAATAGGATTTCCACCACGTCAACGCGTGCCCTGAAAGCTTCAATGTCGCGAACACTATCTTCTCCTTGGACGAATATCCGTAGAGAGTGAAGTACATCTTCATACGTTCGATCCAATCATCAAGCTTCTCCACATTGATACTCACATCATAAACAGGAATCTCAACCTTGAAGTCGATCTTCAGATTTTGGTAATTATTCTTACCCCCTTGATGTCCAACAGTCTTGACAATCTCAGTCTCCCCCTCTGAATCAGATTCCTCACTCTCTTCGTCGGATTCGACAAGTTTCTTCTTACCCTTCGAAGAAGATTCCTCCTTTTTGTCACTTCCGTTGATGAGACCCACAAGTTGAGTAAGAGTCGTCCCGATCGTCGCAATCTACTTCTCCATGGCATCAAGTCTTGCTGAATTATCTGCTTCAGTCATCTTATCCTTCCTTAATTTCTGGACTCCCTCCAAGGAAATAAGAATCTCGCCAAGTTTCCTGTATTGCGATCGAGTTAGGACCATGCACAGGATGCCCCCTTCGTAGAATCTGATTGCTCTGATACCAACTTGATACGAGTTGCCGTGTGAGCACCTTTGATCGCTGAATTATCAAAGGTGTGTTGAGGAGAAAATAATAAGAACACAAGAATAACTCAGATTTTGGGCGAAGGAAAATACCTTCTCTAGATTATGAGTATGCAATTTACAATCTCTCACAATCTCACTCTAGAATTGAAGAACAAGCTCTCCAAATCTCAATTACAAGTTAATCTCTCTTGATTTAACTCCCTAATTGTTTAGAAACCCTAAAACAATCCTTTATATAGGTGTACAAACGTGGATGGCAATTTGGTAAATAACCAGACCCAAAACCAACAGGAATTCGTGTGAACAGAATCCCAAACGAACCAGGAAACCCTCGATGAGTCGACTCATGACTGAGATGAGTCGACTCGACAGAAACTGGACAGAAACTTCAAACCAGCGATGAGTCGACTCATGACTGAGATGAGTCGACTCGACAAAAACTGGATAGAACTCAAACCAGTGATGAGTCAACTCATGACAGTCATGAGTCGACTCAACCTGATGAGTCGACTCGATACTGTTATGAGTCGACTCACAGGCTGAAAACTGGATACTTCGATTCTTTTGCTCGTCGTTCCATTCCACGTTTTCTCCCTGCGTTCTCTTGTACTGCTTGACACCTCTATTCTCATGCTATCATGAGAATCATCTATCCTCAAGCTCCCATGAGGATCACTAAGTTCCGAAGAGAAGATACACCCGTATCACCAAGAATCTGGATTTGTAAAGAGCACCGAAGAAGCAACAAAGAAAATTTCATCAAGTATGTTAATCATAGATCCTAAGGCATCTAAGACAGAGATTACTAATGAGAAGGTACTAAGGAGAAGGCCTTTCTAGTGCCGGGCAATGTGACATTCTCAACTGAAAAGAAAGATTTTGTCACTATCAGTATTCCTCCAGAGGATATTCCAAAAGAAATTGTGAGTGATATTACACATGTTGATGTTGACCCGATGCCCGATGGAGGAGAAGAATATAATAGCGAGCAAGGTGATTGATGACATGTTTAACTTGCTTAGTGGCCCAAAGCAAAGGAGATGAAAAATTTGGGAATGGAGTATGTGGAAAATTCTTTAGAAGCAACGATTGTCAATGACTTCAGCAATGCTGAGATGATACTTCTAGCACTAGAATACGAGAAGCAACAAGAAAAGTATTTGGAGGAGTTTTTCATGTCAACTACCGAGCCATATACCGCCAGTCACATGCACATTTTGTGGAAAAGATTCATCCAAACATTTGATTCAGAAGAAGCCATAGCGCATGAGGTAAAAGAACAGATGGAGAAAATTAATGCTAATTACAAGGCGGATGTTGATCGATGGAGAAGAATAATAAGATTGTTTATCGAGAAAGCTATTGTTTAAGAAAATATAAGCTCGGGGTTGAGATTCTTTTAATAAAGGAAGACTGATGTAGGAAGCTTAATGAATAAATTCAGGAGGAGGGGGACTATCACGAACTAAATGTGGGTACGCACACATTATTAATAACTTACATACAAAGAAACGACCAGATATCCTAGCTCAGAAGGTAGATTCTGACATATTATATATAAAAATCGCTTATCTCAATGAGACAGAGTCAATCAGCTTGGCAAATTCCAAAATCCTATCAGCAGTACCCAGTTTTGATTGAAATATGAAAATAATCAGCTTTCAGCTTATTTTTAGTAATAAAGTTAGAGTCAATTTAGATTAGGAAAGAAAATCAATTTTGATTCAATTTAGACGGATTTGTTTCCTTTATTATGTAGAGCCCTGTAGATAGTTTTAAATTATTTCTTTCATTTAGGAATTATGTCTATATTAGGAGTAGGCTTTGTTTTTTTATTTAAAATAAAAGGAGTGTAAACCTCATTGTAATAGATCACTTTTATTAATAAAATTCTTTTTTATATTACTTTGTGGATTCGAAGTTATTTCATGGATTTGGATATCGTTCTTCGTGCATTCAAAGCACATTTTAGTGGATTCCAAGGTTTATCACTTTCACGTTGCGCTAATCAACAACTCACTTCATTCAACCTTCTTCTCCCCAAATTTCTTACCGACAGACTTCCCATGTCAGCGGCTTTCTCCCTCAACACAACTTTCTTAGTCTTTCCCATCGAAGTCAACCGCATTTCATCAAACACCACGCTCCTCAGCACCAGCTCCTCCTATAACCTCTCCCTAGAAAACTCCAATATCTCATGCGTCTGCCTCAAACCTTCCTTCAGCTGCACAAACGCACACACTCTCTCCAACCTCCTTGTCCAATCTCCTCATGACCGCTGCCACATAGACCATCGGATGACTGAATGTCATTGACTCGATCTCCATCAAGCCAATCTTCCTGCCATCATAGACCTCGATGTCCTTCTCCCTGTCCTTGAACTCAATGTACCCATCATGGTGAATGACACCTGTGTCTCCTGAATGAAACCATCCTCCTCTAAATGCCTCTTCCGTCCTTTTAAGGTCCATGCATCCGCTTATCATGTTATTACCCCGATACGCAACTTCTCCAATTGTCTTATCGTCAGCCGCGATGCTTTCCATGGTTACCAGATCCTTAACATTGGCCTCAGCAAGCAGGAGATGCATAGACCTTGTCGAGATTTGAACCGTGCTCGTTCCTCAGACGGTAATGTGTCCCACTCTGGCTGCCAGACACCGTATACTGCACAGTAGTACATCTCGATTTGGCCTCCATAATGAATCACATAGTACCCGAGGTCCTCGATCTTGTGCAAGATGTCTGGAGGCGGTGGTATTTCACCAAGAAGCATATCGATGTAGCGAGGGATGGGTTCATCGGCGTTTGTGATCATATTGAGGACTAGGGTTGTGCCTGCCAGATGTGTGACTCCATGATCAGCAATGACAGAGAGGATGGTTGTTTCGGACAAATTGTGGAGGACAACATTGGTGCCGCCCTGAACGGAGACACCCCCATATGAAGCTCAATCTGTTGCAATAGGACATTGGAATGGTCCAAAGTAAAGTAGAAGTCGAGGGAATCACCATGAGCATCAGCGTCGCCAAGGTGTTGAGATAAGCGGTGGTTATGAATGGCTGCTTTTTGAGGGAACCCTGTGGCTCCAGAGGTGTAACTGAGGTACAGGACGTCAAACTCGTCGATTGGCCACTTGATGTCGAAGTTCTTGTCGCCACTGGAGATGAAGGACTCATAGTTGACGACGTCGGATCAGAGAGGTTAGAGTTCCCAATGCTGGGAGGTGAGTTGGTCGATGAATTTTTTTTTATTGATGAGGTTGAGAGCATATTTGGAGCGAGAAGGTTGGCATCATCGTGCGTCGTGACGGCACAGATTATAGCTCTAGCGATCGGAATGCCAAAGTAGAGCTCGTAGAAAGCCGACGTGTTTTGGTTTTAATACAACTACCTGTCATTTTAGGAGTGTTTGGTCATAGAGTAGTTAGTGTTGTGCGCTGCGGAAATTTCAGCAGCACCTCGGCAGCAACAAGAGAGTTAGATCGCAACAAGAATTCTCGTTTCACCAAGGAAACAAGAACCAAAAGCAAAATATCTTAACAAAGTTGGATATCAACTCTTCCTCTCATCAGTTCTAGGACTGACCTGTCGAGTGAACCTAAATAAACTATTACAAATCACACAAATAGCAAGACAAATGAATTTTACATAGTTCGACAAATTGCCTACGTTCACGGGGCAAGGAGGGGGGAGATCTACTATTAGAGAGAGAGACTACAAATAGGGTCTACAATCACACAACTTAAACCCTCAAACAAGCTCTCAGATCTCTCATAAATATCTCCCTCAAAAGGATGCTCAAACTCTAAATCATCTACCACGCCTCTGCTGTTTTCTCCTATTGCACGTAGCCCCAAAAAGAACTCTGCACGAACTCCCTGTTTGCACACCGCCGCAAACTGTCCACCCTCTGCTCTTGCGCACCAAAAACCCTAGGAATAGGAACCTATTTATAGCCTAGGATCTCGTGATAAAGGCTTCTGTGTTCACACATGTGGCCCCCATGCGCTTATTTCTGCGTCTCGTGATAAAGGCTTCCGCGTTCACACTTGTGGCCCCCGCGAGATTTGCACAGCCTTTCACGCGGTTTCTTTTGCTCCGCTTCATTCACGTGGTGACCCCCACATTCACAATTCTCCACCTCGGTGAAGTTTTCCCAAAACTGAGCTGACACCAAAGCAACCAAATGTCCCACTTGTTGTGTCCAGTACGCCGTGAAGTTAATTCACGACAACGAACTCAATCCACAACAAGTCGGGAACCAGAATGAGAATGCAAACAAACTCCAAACATTGGTATCTACTCCCATATCGGTTACATCATAAATGACTGCCTACGTATCACCTTGCCCAGGGAATCAAGCTTTCACGTAGTTCACCCAAATGGCCGCCAACGGCCTTAACAATCACAAATGTGTAACAAGTTTTGACAATGATCAAACTTGTTGCTCGGAACCATCTTAGTGAGCATATCCGCCGGATTATCCTTCGTGTGGACTTTCACAATCTCCACATCGCCACCTTCAAGAACATCCCGAACAAAGTGATAACGAACATCAATGTGTTTCGTCCTCGCTTGAAAAACCTGATTCTTCGCCAAATAGATAGCACTCATGCTATCACAATGAATGGTGATGAACCTCTACGATATACCAAGTTCCTCTAAAAGTCCCCGAAGCCAAATAACCTCCTTCACAGTCTCCGTAATCGTCATATACTCTGCCCCCGTCGTAGACAAAGCCACCATCGACTATAAGGTGCATCTCCAACACATCGGCGCATGGGTCAAAGTGAACACATATCCCTTCGTAGATCGGCGCTTATCTAAATCCCCGGCATAATCCGAATCAACATAACCAATGCATAAATGCCCATCTGTAGTGTCCCGCTCATAAATTAAACCAACATTGAGCGTACCTCGAATGTACATCAAAATCCATCTCACAACGTCCCAATGACCCACTTCTGGATCGTGCATGTATTTCGAAACCATGCTCACCACCTGTGATAAATCCGGCCTCGTACATACCATTGCATACATCAAGCTCCCAACTGCACTCATATATGGAGTTTTCGACATCAACTCTCTATCTTCAACTGTCTTCGGTGAAAGGTCAGCTGAAAGTTTCAAATAGCCTCCCAATAGTACGCTAACTGGCTTCGTATCCATGCTAACATGAAATCATTGTAGAACCTTCTTCAAATAAGCCACATGTGTCAAATAAATTCTGCCCTTCTTCTTGTCTCTACCGATCTCCATCCCTAAAATACGCTTCGTCTCACCCAAATCCTTCATTTCAAACTCCTTTGAAAGTTGTGTCTTCAACTCATCTATAGCAGATCTGGAAATAGAGGCAACCAACATGTCATCGATATAAAGTAACAATTAGATGTACGCACCTCCTTTCAACTTGCGAAAATATACGTAAGAATCAAACTGACTCTGAGTGTACGAATGACCAATCATAAAACCATCGAATCGTCTATATCACTGTCGAGGAGACTGCTTCAAACTGTATAGTGATTTCTTCAATCAGCAAACCAATTTTTCTTTCCCTGTGGCTCGGAATCCCAATGGCTGAGTCATATATATTTCTTCATCAAGATCACCATGAAGAAATATCGTCTTCACATCCAACTGATCTAACTCCAAACCATAATGTGCTACCAAAGCTAGCAAAATCCGAATCGAAGAGTGCTTCACCACCGGAGAGAAAACCTCATTATAGTCAATATCTTCCTCCTGTGCATAACCCTTCGCAACCAACCTAGCTTTAAACCTCAATGGAGTGCCCTCAATGCCCTTCTTCTTCATGTATACCTACTTACAACCAATTGCCTTCCGCCTCTTTGAAAGCTCAACAAGCTCCCACGTATCATTCTTGTGAAGAGACTCCATCTCCTCCTGCATAGCCACCTGCCACGAATCAGCCTCCGAACTCTGCTCGGCCTCTCTGAATGTAGTAGGCACCATCTTATCGATACTCTCCACCGGAAGTACATACGCAACTGTGTCGACATACCGTGTTGACATATGTATGTCTCTCCTCTGTCTCCGAACCACAATAGAATCCTGAACTTGAGCCGTTAGTCCCTGATCCTGCACATCAGTACTCGTATCCTCCGTGTCACCATTGTACTCGCCTAGCGTCACCTCAGTCAGCACTCTAATGGATACTGCACCATCTGGACAATGTGGAGCTGCATCGATCACCACCACCTGCGATATCTCCTCTGTGGGGTTACTCTCCACCTGATGAGAGCTGAGAAGCTTTAAGATAGAAGCCTCATCAAATGTGA
>BQKN01062642.1:118301-138382 GCA_022839385.1 Asparagus kiusianus
CACCTATTTACAATGTTGGTGAAACTATAGGGCTTTTCCTGCAATTTATTGACTACAACTATATACAATTCTTAATAAAAATTGAAAAAGATGCATGCTTGAGCTTTACACAAATAAATAATAATAAAATCAAAAAAAGAATCCAACAGAATTTTCCAATACCAACCAGATAACTATACAAATGCAATCAAGAATTTTGAGAAAATGTGTCCATAATATCAACTAAGACTATAATTCTTAATCAAATTAAAAAAAGAATGCAACAGAATCTATCAGTACTCCCATCACCAATATCTCCCCGCTCAATTCTTCACACATTTTTTTCTAAAAAAGACAGAATTTTTTTTTTAATCCCAAACTAAAATACCACGCAATAATAAACATAAAATTCATATCCTGCGAACAGATCGAGTCCCAACCCTTCTTCCACTAACAAAACTCAAATCGGCAGCAGACTTCTTCTCACAACTCGCAGCAACAGCAGCAGAGGCTTTCTTCATCTCCTTACTGTTCCTCACTGACGACCTCAAACTATTCGCTCGACTCACCGAGAAATTTGCAGGCACTGACTTCCTCAGACTCTCTGCCTTCTTGGATGCCCTCCTCCTCGCCAGCTCGACGGCAATCTCAGGATCCTGCGCAACTGTCTCATCCAGTTCCATATAATACTCTTTCTTCCTCTTGAGCCTCTCGTTCCTCCGAGCAGAGTACAATTCATAAAACTTGCCTCTTTCGAAGAGAATTGGGGTGTTTAGATTGGTGCCCAGATTTTCTTTTTCGCTGAATTCGTCATCGTTCGCCAGTTTGGCCATCTTTGTGAGTTCTGATGAGATCAGGTTGTGTTGGGGTTTAAGTAGTTGATAGCAGGGGAGAGAGGATCGAAGTGGGGTCTTGGGTTTGGTTCTGATTGAAGCTGTTGGTTAAAAAAATGAAGGATCAATTAATTTTCTTGATTAAATTTCAAAACAGCGTTTATCTTTTAAGTGATGGTTTTGTACCTGGCGGGGTTTGATCCGAGGGAGCAGAGCGGAGATTGCGGCGAGGGCGAAGGCGGCGAGGAGAGACAGCGAGTGGAGGCCGACGATCCATTGGAGGCTTGATTTGATTCAAGAGAGGGAGAATTCAATAGAGAAATTTGTGAAGGGGATTTTACCTTTTTATTTGTGAGTTTCTCTGTGATTTTGTTTTTAAGGAAGGCGATTTCAATTGGTTCAGGCCCCTTTTGTTCCTTCTTGAATGGAAAGAGGGCTTAGGGGAGCGTCTCCAACGGTCATATTTTTTGAAATGGATTTGACCGTTGGGCAGTCACTATGTTGGGTCTAATTACGCATGGCGCCACCAATTGATCTTTGCGTATCTCGAGCAAATATGTCTTTCAATAATAAAAAAAAGATAAAAGATAATCAGTACAAAAAAGATAATCAATACAAGAGATAAATTTCTAAGTGCTGTCAATTTGATGTTCGTATATCTTATGAAGTAAATATCAATTGGCTTTGTTGCACAGAGGTGAAGAGATCGCATAAAGGGGTGAGAGCACAAAGCTCATAGGAGCACAAAGCTCACAGAAGAGAGGGGGGTCGTACAAAGCTCACAAGGGAAGGGATAGGATCACACAAAGCAGAGGAGCATCAAGCCCAGTTTTCTCTTCACCGTCACACCCTCTCTCTCAGCTCTTCATTGATCTAATAAAGGGGGCAGCCGACACCAGGTTATGGGCTAGGGTAGGGAGCCGACCTATAAAAGGGAGAAGGGACTCAAAGTGGCGCATCAGTCAGTACAAGGGATGGGAAAGGGAAATAAGAGGGAGCACTAGGCCTTTTTAGTAACAGGCCATCAACAGGCCTTTAGGCCAACTAATATCAACAACCTCCACCTTTAGCCCAAGGTAGTGCACTGAGAAAAACACGGAACTGTAGGACTCATCATCGCCAAACCATTACATGTATGATCACAAAGAAGATACAAGCAATGGAAAAGAATACACAAAGTAAACTCAGATCACAAAGATCGGTGTAAGATCACCAAGCATACCAAGTCCACAAAGGATCGAACTCTACCAAACGATCATCGAGTTCAAAGGGAAAAAATCACAAAGCTACTAACAAGCACAAAGCAAGTTAAGAGGCCACAAAGGCAACACATAAAGCAAAGAGAAAAAATTACCCAAGCACAAAGCAGGTTAATAGGCCACAAAGGCAACACACAAAGCAAAGGGGAAAATTTTACCCAAAGTCGAAATTCAATGCCAAGTCCACAAAGGACCAAACTCTATAAGTCTTAGGTTATTGCACTCAAGGGATTCAAACACATTAAAGGCAAACTCAGACATATTACAATCATTCAAATTGTAATGTCTATACCTTTCAGGTTTCCTAATGGTTCTTTTATTTCTTTCCCTAGTGAGTTGATAATCATTCAAATCATGCATGTTATCTATTTCCTGCATATCATGCTCCACCTCATTAGAAATAATCTCATCTTGATTTTCAATAATTATATCTTCAGGATGTGATTCAGGTTGATTAATAATAGGCATTTGCTCCACCTCATTTGGAGCATCATTTTTAGACATAGGAACATGTAAAGATAAACAATGAAATTCATTTTTATTAAAAATAACATCTCTACTTATCACTACCTTAAACATCGGTTCACTCTTATTCCAAAGCCCATAACCTTTTACCCCTTCAGGGAATCCTAAGAAAACACATTTCTTAGATCAAGGTTCTAACTTATCAATCCTTTGATGTACATAGCCAGCACACCCGAAAATTCTCAAATTATTTAAATCAAGATGTTTGCCCGTGAACACAAATTCAGGGTATTTCCCTCCTAAGTGAACAGAGGGAGACCTATTAATCAAATAGGCTGCAGTACAATCAGCTTCTCCCCAGAACCTCTTAGAGAGCCCAGATGTGATCAACATAGCCATCACCCTCTCTAAGAGAGTTCTATTCATCCTCTCTATTGAGGATCCTTTGTCACTATTAAAGTGACCACCTTTATGCAAAATTTTTAATCCTCTATTTCTCATATGACCTAATCTATTATGCCTAAAACAAATTTATCACCTATCACAGTGTTAACAGAATCAAGCACAGGTTCAGCATGACAAACATACAAGTTATTTTGTTTTCCAGCAGCAAAAATAACAAGAGACCCTTTCAAAATTTTCATAACCCCTTTACCTTATTTTCCCTCCAAGCCATTATTTTCTAGAGATGCACAAGAAATCAAGTTATAACGTAAATCAGGAACATGCCTAACATCCTTCAAAGTAAACACAGAACCAGAAGAAAACCTAAGGTATACATCACCAGTTCCTAAAACATTGTATTTCTTTTCATTTGCCATTGACACAAAGCCATTATCTATTTTCTTGTAGTTTGAAAACATATTTTTAAATGGAGTCATATGAAAAGTACAACCAGAGTCTACCAACCAATCTGATTTACACAAAGAATCGGATAACACAGAGTTCAAATATGCATAATCACACAGATTATTAATCATGAAAATTTCACCTATTTCGCCCTCATAGATAGCCATATTAGTATGATCATTTTGTTGATTTTTCCTAGGCTTATGACAATCTCTAATAAAGTGACCAGTTTCATGACAGTTATAGCATCTTTTAACTTTAGACCTAAACTTAGATCTACCCCTTTCATTTTTAGATTTTTTCCTACTTGATTCTTCATTACTAGCATTCTTTTGGTTATTAGACCTATTCTGAGACCTACCCCTCACATGCATAACCTCACCAGAATTATCATTTTTTCCAGAATGTTTTAAATCTAATTCCTTACTCTTAAGACCATTGACCACAATGTCAAGGGTAACATCATCTCTACCATATTTGATAGCAGATTTCATATCACTATATGAGTTAGGAATAGTATTTAGAAGGGCAATAGGAGTATAGTCGTCTACATGTTTATCACCAGTTAACCTAATATCTAAAATAAGTTTTGTGAAAACATCTAGGTTCTCCTCAATATCCTTAGACATATCCAATCTAAATTTGAAAAAAAATTCAAGCAAAAACATTTTACTAGGTAAAGAGGTTTTAGTATAGAGTTCTTCAAGTTTATCCCAAAGGGTTTTAGTAGATTCTAAAATTCCAACTTTTCTAAGCACAGAGTCAGATAAGTTCAAATAAATTATGGAACAAGCATTTTCGTTCATTTCAGCCCTTTTTTCTTCAGTATCAGAAGTCAAATAAGTCTGACCAACAGCCCTAAAAGACTTCTGTTGAATTAAAATGCATTTTATTTTTTGTTTCCAAATGCTAAAATAAGATTTTTTTTTCCGTTGAACGGAACCATACAATATTGATTAGCAGCAAACATTTTTCACACAGAAAAAACAAACAATGGTATCACCGCGACTAGCACGAACAAATCTGATTTCTGTAATTATCTGGCTCGAAACGTGTGAAGCAACTAGCACGAACAAATGGGAAGAACAATGAACACAATGTTCTTGTTTTAATCTCTTTGTTCTTTCACACGAGCACAAACAATAACAAAAAAATTTTCAGAAAAAATAAAATGCAAATATAGTCGAAAATTTTTCAAATTTGCGAAGCAACTAGCACAAACAAAATGGGAATAATGATGAGCAAAGCTCGGGTTCACACCCTAGCCCATAACCTGGTGTCGGCTGCCCCCTTTATTAGATCAGTGAAGAGCTAAGAGAGAGGATGTGACGGTGAAGAGAAAACTAAGCTTGGTGCTCCTTTGCTTTGTGCGATCCTCTTCCCTCCCTTGTGAGCTTTGTGTGATCCCCCTCTCTTCTGTGAGCTTTGTGCTCTCACCCCTTTGTGCGATCTCTTCACCTCTGTGAGTGATTTAGGAGCAAATCTGTGGCGAGCTCTCCCTTTGTGTTCTTGATGGTGCACTAGAGAGGAGAACATGGACTTGTTTCAGCAGGCTTCTCAGCCAAACATCAACGACTAAGATCCTCAATAGTGGTGTCAGAGCTCGGTGAGTCGTCGTCATTCAAAATTGCCGGTCACCGCCGTCGGGCCTCGTTGAGTCGTCGCCGCAGGAACGCCACCGGATCGCTGCGTGGGTAAGGTCGAAACTCTCTACAGTGGGTTTCGCTCAGGTAATCTTTGGTTTTGTTGAAAAACTGTTCCTGTTGCTTCTGTTATTTGATCTCGTCTGCATCGCCCCTTTATTTGATGCTATATCAATTGTTCCCCATTTCCACTGCGTTTAATTATGATATTGAAAATTATAGTTAAGCTCTGGCTTTGTTGAAATTGTTAAGGATCTTGGTCGTTGATATTTGGCTCAGAAGCCTGCTGAAACCAGTCCCTGTTCTCCTCTCTAGTGCACCTCCAAGAACACAAAGAGAGAGCTCACCACAGATTATCTCCTAAATCACTCACAGGGGTGAAGAGATCGCACAAAGGGGTGAGAGCACAAAGCTCACAGAAGAGAGGGGGATTGCACAAAGCTCACAGGGGAGGGGAGAGGATCGCACAAAGCTGAGGAGCACCAAGCTCAGTTTTCTCTTCACCGTCACACCCTCTCTCTCAGCTCTTCATTGATCTAATAAAGGGGGCAGCCGACACCAGGTTATGGGCTAGGGTAGGGAGCCGACCTACAAAAGGGAGATGGGACTCAAAGTGGCGCAGCAGTCAGGACAAGGGATGGGAAAGGGAAATAAGAGGGAGCACTGAGTCTTTTTAGTAACAAGCCATCAACAGGCCTTTGGGCCAACTAATATCAACAATGATCTTGTGTTACAGAAAATTAATTGTTTAACAGTAACTAATCATTCTATGCATGCACATACAATTCAAGAATCAAAAAATAGGAACCATAGACCTTGATGGAAACTTACGCAGTCGAATGTGACTATAGTTAGAGAAATCACTCAAAAAGATAGCATAGTTCAGAAATGCATCCACTTGTTGTCAGTTAAATATCTGGCTCACAATTTACGCTATTGTTTAGTAATTTCTCCATACTCGGCTTAATCATGCAAAAATGCTCAGATGCATCAAGTAAAAGGTGCAGTCAAAGCCTCTAACGTATGGAGTTAAATCTCAAGTCACTACAATTACATTACAGATTCGCAATTTTTCCTTATTAGTCATCTCTTTTGCCTCTCTTTTAACATACACTACATCAATATAAACAGGGTATATATCATATAAGACTATCATCAGGATTCATAGAGAAATCGGGTTCATCTGGCTTCAGCAGCTTGGGCATCTTTATACTATCGCTGGAAGGAGTAGATCGCTTCACTTTCTTAAGAACTCCCTTTGTATTCTTGGCAAATTTAGAAGCCAGTATCGTCGCTCCCAGATTAGGGAATTTACTTGCATTATCTCCAGAGGACGATGATTCATCGACACTATCATACTCACTGAGAAGGTGAACTTCTTCAGATTCTTCAGTGCCTTGGTCCAAATCATCCATATAATAAAGGCTCTCTTGTTTAGCCAACTCCCTGCCCAATTTCCTCTTCTTGTACCTTCTCCATGCAGCTTGGATGAAGCAAGAACCCCAAGTCCTCCACTGATGAGAATAGTATCTAAACGCATGCTGAAGCTTTTTGCTATGGAGTCGTCTAAACTGACTGGAAACAAATCTGAGATCTTCGGCTTGAAGAGAAAATGCCTCAACTTCGTCTAGGGCACGAACAGTTCGTGTGGAGAGTGGATAGTTGACGTTGGGATTGGGCATCAAGGCCCATGTAAGAAGCTCCTCGCCACAGAAATCTCCGGGTCTGAGGGTGATGGAGTTGAAGAACCCGCTTCTGCCTCCGTTTGTCGTGGAGCTCTCCAGTGTACCTCGAATGATGAAGAGCATGTTGTTCACTGGATCTCCTTCTCTGACAATATATGTGTCTTTGATGCTCAGAGATGACACTAGGCGTTCACATATGGCGTCTAACAATTGATCATCCATTTGTGAGAAGAATGGGACCTGTCAAAAAAGAAAACAGTGCATTTGGGGCATGAAATGGAAGCTGATCATCAAAACAAATTACTTGCAAAAAAAGGTGCGTATGGAGCACGGCCACCATGAAAAACTTGACCACATATTGACATGCATTTTAAGCTCAATAACAAATCCTCCAAATTTGTCCTAGGCCACTAAAGAAATTATAAGGGGGGAGATGAAAATTTGCTGGTATATGAATTAGAATCAACTCTAAAGCATAAATAAATCCATTTAGAGAATGTTTTCTGCGCTAAATTATAACTATGATGTGCAATCATTTGGCATAGATTATATATGAAGTCAAATAACTGAACCAAATGGAAATTCAAGATATATGGCCTCCACATTAAAAGATTTGTCAGACATGTCCTTGATAATCATCCGCCTATTCTTTTCTCGTTAGTGTCTTAATACACCTAAACTCTCAACATATGTAGTCTTCATGTTCCATAATGATTTTTAAAAGAAAACAAGAATCTTTTTTATTCTCTTTTGCAGAATTTGAACCCGAACTTTGAAGATTATGTCATGGGTTCCTGCAAATTGTCATTTGCCCTTAGAAAAAGAAGACAATGATACAAGTGGTGCAGAAGATGTCGAGAAGGGGGGACACTATGGTCTCTTTATGCTTTGGGGAGAAAACGGAAGAGGAAGAAACAGCAGCCGAAGAAGAAGATGATGATGATGACGACGACGACGACGATGTCAACGATAATAATTATGGTGGTGGTGGTGGTGATTTATTGGGTATTTAAAAAAAATCCAGAATTTGGATTAGGCTGAGAAGAGAAGAAAATAGAGTAGGAAAAAGGTAAAGATGATGGTGAAGAGGTAAGTATGTCATTTTACAACCATTATTAGAATTGTAAGGAGTGGTTTATGAAAAGTGGGACCTTTCATGGTAGTTTATGCAACTTCCAAAGTTCATGGTGGATCAATATTAAAATCATGAAATTCAATTTTCAGGATCTGTGAATTTTAAGCAAATTTGAATTGATGGATAAAATCTCCTCGCACAAAATGCCACTTCTGCAATATGCAATATCTTATCAAATAAGATTTCATCTCTTTCAACATCTTCATGTGTTAAATTAGTACAAGCATAATATTCAATCTGCATGCTCATCAAAGCTACTCTGCTTCCTCCCACAAGATTAGTGATTAACCTGATGCATTACTAGTCATATTTAGGACAAATTAAGGAGCACTTAAGACTCAAAGAAGTGTAATACTGCTAGGAGGAAAATAATATCAAAAATTATACAATATCTACAATTATTAACAGAAAGATCATTCACTGCAAAAACCTGTTGTAAATAAGGAAAGTGGTATATAGATTCCATACTCACACGACGAACAAGAGCAATACATAGGTGCCTCTGAATTTCACGACGGAGGTCTAAGGGTAAATCCCGTAGAATAGATTCTTCATCCACACCTCTAGTAGCAATCCATTTATATTGAACAAACCGCCGAACTCGTTCTTGCAGATTTGGAGGCAATTGGCGATGCCTCATCCACTCTTCAATGTCACTCCTTTTAACTCTCCACTCCTCAGTTTTCACAGAAGTTGATTGCAAGAAGGTCTTCAAAAAAAAAAAAAAAGGATGACACTTTCAATATATTACACAAATAAAGTGAAGAAGACAGTAACATTTAAAATGAAGGTCCTCAGGAATTTTAATGAAATATGAGTGAGTGGTGAAGGAAAGTTTTATAGTGATGACAGTGAGTACGGCTTCTCATTGTACTATCGTCTCTCTTCTATACTTCTTCCTCTTTCCCTGTTTGACAATTACAGATCTTTAAATTCAAGTTACTCCGCTGAGAAAAATGCCTTGATTCTTACACTGACCTGCAGTAACCCTAATGCCAAATAACACTTTACGTTATAAGCTATCATGAAAGTTTCCTTTTTGTTATATATTGAATAACCAATTGCTTTGCAAGCTTAGATGAGATGTCAGAAATCTGCAGAACACATAATTGTCTATCCATGTAGATTTCGTAACATCTAAATCACGATGAGCAGTGTGGATCATCGCAGGTTGGCCCACAATATAAATTTGTTGGTATGAACAAACATCGAGATTGTTTAGACTGATAAATCATTATTATTTTCAAATTTATAACATCGCATAGATTACAACAATGACAAGAAGAACAAAAAACAAGGCCTTCATCCCTAACTTTTCGGGTTGCTACCTGAATCCTTTTTTCCTTTCAGCTTTTAAGGGCCAACATATCCTCTGTTAAAAACTGCACCTCATAACATGAACTATTTGATAATACGAATTCTTAAGCCTTAGTGATATTCCGCATTCCGTTAGTAACTCAATGGTAGCCTTTTACAACTGTCAACACTCACTCTTCTGACTCAGTAGTCTTTCATAGCAAATATAGGGTTGATTACGCAAATGATTTCCTTCAGCTTTGCTACGAGACATCTTCTTAGTTAAATCGGCAACTATGATATCCTGTTAGTTCTGCCTATAGCCCTATTAGCTCCATTTATTATGACTGCAGCAGCCCTAAGAACATACTTATTCGCATTCTCTGTGCATATGATATGACCAAACCATCCGAATTGGTTTTCCTCATTTTATCTTCAAGGGAACCAGCCCCCACTATCCTATGCATATACTCATTTCTTATCTTAGTGTATTGTCATTCATCCATCTCGATGTTCTCACACCAGCTGCATTTGCCTCATTATTTTATTATTCTTGATTGCCAATGGTTCTGACCTTAGAAGCAATGCTGACGTTATAACTGTCCTAAGATCCTTCAATTCTTGGGTATTCTAGAATCACATAAATGCAAAACACACATCAAAACGTCAATGTGGTGAGGTTAGCTGATGAAAGCATAATATAACAAAATATTTCCCCTAAATCTGCCCTCATCTGAAAGTAACATGAGTCTGAAAGTTGAAAATTTTGATGTGATAAAACTTCACTTTGAACGGAAACAAAAAGGTTGAAAGAAAACTAGCAAGAAGCTATGACATTGCATATTAATTAGGGAAGTATTCTTCTTCAACAATATGATAGATATCTTGTCCCAAATGCTATTATACTCTTCATAGTCATATATAGTATCAGCAAGTAACCTGTGTAGCCAATTCCAACATAACATTCAGGAGAAAAGCTTTGTTACGTGTCATTTGAAGTAACTAGGAAAAATGAGACAAAGGGTCCACTTAAATAATTAGTTATGGATACAAACATAGGAAACCTTAGCAAACTAGTTTCAGTTTTCTGACTATACATACACAGAAGATCCTCAGAGAAAGCGGCCCCCAACAAAACCACCTCCACCAATTCTATAAAAATAACAAAGCTCATAGCGATATGTAGTATCAGAAATCAAGATTCCATTGAATATCATCCATGTCAACAAAAAAGAAAAAGACAGATTAGGTAAAAATGCAAACAACTGTTGATTAACCAAACTCCTTCAGTATATATAAGGATCCACAAAGTATAGCTTTCAGTTCAGTTGTTCCAAAGGACACCACAGGCAAAATAAGTTGGGTTGAAAAGAATGAGACCACTGCTCCTAACAAATTTGGATTAGAAAAAAGTACTATAAGAGGCAAAAAAACAAGTATTACCTGCATGTTTCCAATCAGGTGTGAGAATATCACAAGACCCAGGAGACTTATAACTATAGCAAATGCTGTTTCTCCAACCCAAGTGCTGGTCGCCAGGTTTTGCCCGTACGAGCTGAATGACACAAAAGAACTAACTAGTCAGGACTTCCATGGCCTTCTAAAACCAAGCTCATCAAAATTGTTATCTAATCTCGTCATTCGTCGAATAAAGAAGGGAAAAAGTACATTCGCTGTATGAAAGGGAACTGTGAAAGACCCAGTTCTTCACTATAGCTCCGAAACATGAAAGGCCAAGCTCTTCGAAGCCAGCAGTTGCTAAACGTCTTTAACTTTACGATTTTATCAGAAAACCGTGAATCGTAACTTTGAAAGTTATGGGTTTATCAGATAATTGTCCAAAGTTAAGGGGGGGGGGGGTTTTCCTATATTTAGACAAAATTTAACAAATTACCCTACCAGTTTGCCTACACCAAAATTGAGCAGCTCAACATAATAAAAAAATGGGAATGTCCAAAACCTTCTAGTCCGAAAGCGAAATACTTTGGGACAGAAATGCGCACCTTAGATTCCTCAATCCCCACCAGAGGCAATAGAGATACTTTGCAGCAAAGGACGCGCCCACGATATCTTTACTCAATGCATCTGAGAAAATTCCAAACTGGAAACTGACATCGTCGCTTTGCGCGTTGCAATTGTGCAACAATTTGGTCGAGTTCAGCCAGACTTTCCGTTCAGGTAGGTCCCTCCTATTGCAATCTAGAAAAGTAAGGTCACACTTTGGTGTGTTCATCGTGCCGTTCTCTTTTCCGCACTCTATGTGCCAGCACTGGTATTGCCGTTCCATCGACAAAAGGTACCATAGAGACCCCAGCGCCTGCAGAGAGGAACGACAATCAATATTCGTCAAGAATCTTTTATAGCTCCTCTCGAGAAAATATACACGCAGCCACAGCGCGAAATCATTACATGGCTAGCGAGCATATAAAGGAGGAGATTATAGGCAGCTCCAGCCCAGGCGGTCTTGGTGACGACTCCGTTGGCCTTGACGATCCGCGCGTTGAGAGGAAAGATGAGCAACAGCCTCGGGATGTACTGGAACAGCACGAGCATGCAGAGGGTGTTGTTGCTGTGGTTCGAACTGTTGCTCACCGCCGGGATCACACCCCATATCACAAACTGCAAAGACAAGCCTGCATCTGTGAGAAAACGATGATGATGATGGTGATGATAATGAGACCCTCGTTGGAATTTATCTGAGAAGCTTTTAGGCTCGTCGATCGTTGATGACCTGGGGTATGGGGAGCGTGGCGACGAGGTCGAAGATGAAATCCTTCCTGATGTAGCGCATGGCGATCTTGTACGGGTCGCGGACGAGCTCCCCGCGGCCGAACACGCGGGAGGAGGGGGCGACGAAGGCGGTGTGGAACTTGAGGACGAGGTGGAAGAGGTAGAAGAAGTCGGTGATGGTTCTGAAGACGGTGACGGTGACGCCGATCTTGAGGTCGATGACCATGCAGACGTCGCCGCCGATGTAGAGGAGGTAGAAGTAGAGGGGGTCGAGGAAGAGGGCGATGAGGCAGGAGACGAGGAAGATGCGGTTCCACTTGAGGAGCTCGTCGCCGCCGGGGTCGAGGATGAAGCGGGGCTGCCAAGGGGGAGGGCGGAGGCGGTTGGGTACGTGGGGGAGGGGGGGCAGGGAGGCGCGGCGGGCGAAGGCGAGGGAGGAGGAGGAGGAGAAGCCCAGCGAGGTCAGCATCGCCGGAGGCGGGGGCGAGGGGGGAGGGGTCTGGCGCCGGGGGGGATTGAGGGGGGTTGCATGGTTGGGAGCGAAGGGAGAAGATGGAGGGAGAATTTGTGGGGAGGAGCGGAGGAGGCGGAGACGGGACCGGACGCTGGTGGGGGGGAGAGGGAAAGAGAAGAGGAGCTGCTTGCGGGTCGAGTACCCGCTTGTAAATCAAACCCGATAAACTATTTCGATCGGGTTTTTTTTTATATATAAATTGGCCCCTTACTTCTTCAATATTTATAAATTAGTTTTCAAAATCGTCTAAGTTTTATATTAAATTTGCATTACATTTAGGTCCACTTTTACCCCGTTCCTAGGGCTCCAAACAGGCACAAGTGATTTTAGTAACAGTGGATTGGAGTGCAACGTGCTAAGTACGCGATATAAATTATTTAGCAGAAAATATCATAAAATTATACATCTTTTAAAAGAATAGTATTATCCTTAATCTTTTTAGACATCACATTATAATTCTATCCTATTAATAAAACCATTTAAATGGATCTATAATATATTACTTGTGATCATATGGTAAATAATAGAAATACTTTTAATTAGTTCATAAAAATCCAAAAGCTATAAAAAGTGTTGTTAAAAATCTAAAAATTATACAAAGTACCCTTAAATCAGAAAA
Source organism: Asparagus kiusianus (assembly GCA_022839385.1). Taxonomy (NCBI): domain Eukaryota; kingdom Viridiplantae; phylum Streptophyta; class Magnoliopsida; order Asparagales; family Asparagaceae; genus Asparagus; species Asparagus kiusianus. Next base: position 131,309 of record BQKN01062642.1, read on the forward strand.
TTACAAACAACCTCTTAAAAATTAAAATTTCCAAAAAAATCCTAAAAACTTCAAAAATAAACAACATATTATACAACTACAAACAAAAAATCGCCCTTTGAAATTGCTAAAAATCACAAATATCAGGACCGCATGTAAAAACTCAAAAGTTATAAAAACACCATGAAAATCTAAAAGTTATAATAAACTCTAAAATATAAAATTATTGAACAATCTCCTGAACAACATGAAATTACAGGCAAAACCCTAAATTCTAAATATTACTAACAACCTCCTCAACGAAATGTCCAAAATTATAAAAAAACACCCTAAAATATGAAAACTTGGAACAATCCCTTAAACAACTTGAAATTATAAACAATGCCATGAAAGTTAAAAAAATTACAAAACTCCCTTGAAAAAGAAAAAAATATTTTAAAATATGTCAAAAAATCTAAAAATTATAGTCAAAAAAAATTCAAACAATTCCATGAACAATCTGCAATTACATGCAACACCCAAAAAATTAATTTTATAGATTTTCAAACATCTAAAGTTACTGTAAACACCCTGATAAAAGTTAAAAAAAAATTTAAAAAACAACCTAAAATCTAAAGTCTTCAATCAACCCTTTTTAATAACTTGAGACTATCACCTATTATTCAAATTATACAAATAACCTCCAAGTAGTCTTTAAAAATATAAAAATTATTATTGTTTAACATGTTCTCCATGAAAGATTTTATCAAATAATTCTAACTAAAAAGTAACTTTTATCAAATACTTCTGAATAATTTGAATAATGTCGGAATGTTATATATCAACTATTGAACTATAGTTGTCTAACAAATTCTTTATGAAAGATTTGGTGAGGCATCATATAATTTGGGACTAAACTCTATAGAGATATAACTAACAGGTTAATAACATTATCCCAGTCTACTTATATTGATAAGATAGCGGCAATAAAGAAGAGAGTTATTTATTTTGTATTTAGAGTGAGTTATTTATTCTGTATATAGAGTCTTTCTTTCTAATAAAATATCACATCATATAAATAAGGAGTTAGAAAGAATGAAGTGATGCACGTACGTTTCTGTTGTAGGTAATCTTATATATGCAATGTTGTGTTACTAGGCTAGATATTGCTCAAGAAGTAAGTAGAGTTAGTAAATATCTGTGATACCCCTGGTTTCACATAAGGCTACAGTCTAAGGTGAACTCAAGAATGACAAACCTGCCATGCACCTAACAACATGTTTTACCATCACAGTAATATCTCTCTAATGGTATTAAATACAAAAAGTACGGGTACAAGCAGATAGATTAAAGGTATGATACAAGTGTTGGCCCTATAGTTTTAATGATGATTTATCAAACAATTTATCACTAATCTATTCTCTAGTTTTTGTTGTTTTTGTTGTTCTCTTTACAGGTAATTCAACACACGATAATCAAGCGTTAAAGATTCAAGTCCATGTGTGTGCATTCACCTAGGTATAAGTTTAGCTTGCTTACATATATTGTATGTTTATATTCAAGCTCAATATAGGAACACTTAACACAGATTTGATGTTTTCTATCATATAAATGATTTTTCATCAAACTTTGTTACAATATTTTTTATTTCATGTTTACAGCTCATTCATACTTTATTATATATATATAATGTATGCATGATATATATATACGTATTTACAAGTCATATCTCAATTTTCATGTTCATGAAAAATAGGTTTTTTAAACACTTTTCAGAAACAGGGAGTTTTCACAAACAAAAATTGATTTTCTAAAAATTCCTTTTTAAACATGTTTGTTTTATCATTTAAAAACTTTTTTCAAAGTTTTACTATTTTTGGAATTGATTTGATATTTTTAACGCAATTTCAAAATCAGCCCAAAACCTGTCATATGCCATGTATCAGTTTGCGGTCGACCGCCATGGTCAACAGTCACGGTCGACCGCCAGCAGCAAACTTTCTTAGTATGGGTTTTATGTGCTCGCGGTCGACCGTGAATCCATCAGAGACTTTCGCGGTCGACCGTCGCGGTCGACCGCCAGCTTTCAAACCCTATGTTCAACATTTTTTGTGCCTCGCAGTCGACCGCCGATCTCATCATTACCTTTTAACGGCTATTTTTTACAATAGCTGTCTGAGGCTATTTTGGTCTTTTCAAGTTAGTTTTGGCTGATATTTTGAGTGGGTATAAATACCTCATTGCTGTTCTCTTTCAAAAAACTAAGTTTGGTTTTACAGTGAAGTTTTAACAAAAATCTTAAGTGTATTTAAACGAGCTGGTTAAGCTGTTTATGATCATCTGTTTTAAAAGAAGTCTGCTACAAAAAGAAGAGGCCTTTCATTTAAACTGAGGATCCTATCCTCATCATCCTCTACTGTTCTTCTTGTTTATTGAGAAGTTTTCCTAACTCATTTTTTATATAGCTTATAATTTCATTTTCATATCTTGGCTATATTTATTGAGTTATACTTTTTTATTCACTGTTATCACACACACTGTATTGTGCTTAATATTCCATACTATATATTGTGGGTTGTGGAGTGTGATTTAGTGAGTGTGAGCTTCATTTGCGTTCTCATTTGTTGTTGAGAACAAACCATTGTATTTAACCTTTATTTGTGAGTATTACTTGTAATACACTTATACACCGAGAGAAGTGTGAGGCGAGAGACGGGGTCGAATCCAATAGGAATGGCGTCGGTTGACGAACCTAGGGAGAGGTTGCATCCGAGCATTTGAGGAGGAGGACACGGGCTAGGTTCCTACACTTAGTGTGTAAAGTGTGATTGCATAGTGTTTGTTGTGTGAGAGTTTTTCGGTAAGCTTGTAAACTGAGTGTGTAGAAGTTCCGGCTTCCAAACTGGATAGTGATAGTGGAGATCTCCTCGAGGTGAGGAGCGGGGACGTAGGTCGTGGTGATCGAACCTCGTAAACATATCGTTTATTTGTGTTTTGCTTAGCGTACTTTTATTTGTGCTTATTCATATCTTTCTTGCTCATATCTATCTTATATCATTCTTGCAAGAGCAAACTAATCAATATTATTTTAATTGGCATTTAATCGGGATTAGATTAGCATAAGACCCTAATCACCCGTCTAAGGTCTAACAATTGGTATCAGAGCTTGGTGCTCTTTGATTTAAGGACTAATCGCCCTGAGTTAAAGATCCAAGTTATCGTTTTTGTGCTAATCTAGTGTTGATTGCTTTTTTCTTCTTGCATATAATCATTATGGATATGTATGATGCATCTAGTCTAGGTTATGCTATTAATGTTGCACCTCGTTTGGATATTTTCCCCTATGATCAATAGCGCGTTAGATTCAAACTTTTTGTTCAATCTAAACAATTTGATTTATGGGAAACTATTGAGGATGCATATGTCGTTCCTATTTTGGAAAAATCCAAATGGAGTGAAAATGATAAAAGATTGTTTAATATGAACAAGCTTTTGTTAGAATATTTGTTTAATGCTTTTCACTCTTTATTTTCTAACAAATTTGCTAATTTTGATAATGCTTACGCCTTATGGAAATTTATTGAAGCACATGAAGGGGACTTGGAGGCTATTCAACAAGCATTGGAAAATCTCACTTTAAGCTCTAAAGAAGCCTCATCTCCATGTACAATACCACTAGGTGATAACCTTAGTGAGGTATATGAGCTTGATAACGATGATATTATTACTTTTGATGAGCTTGCTCTTGAGTTTGAAAATTTACACAATTGCTATATTGATGTAAAGAGTAAGTATGTAAATATGAAATCCACTCATGAAACACTAGCCACTAAGTTTAATTTTATTACAAATGAAAATATAATTCTTAAAGAATGCAATAAAAATTTGAGAATTAAAAATGCTAGTTTGCTTCATAAAAAACGTGATGCTATGTTAGAAGTAGATAAGTTAAAATCTATGATGAAAAATCTTGTTTATCCTACTTCTAGTAGCAATGCTTGTACGCACAATGATGAGTTGAATCAAATGAGAAAACGTATATCTACCTTAAATTCAACACTAAACACTTGTATTGCTAATAATAAAAAGCTTATGGACTTGTGTGCAAAATACAATGTTAATTCTTCTAAGAAACCTATTCACTATGCACACATATATGACAAAATTCACAAATGTTCTATTTGCGGTCTTAAAGGCCATTTAGCCCAATTTTGTCATAATGCACAAAAAATTGACAAGCCTATTCATGATTGTGCATCCCATCAAGCTTCTTCATCTCATGCACATGTACACACACATAGTGTAAATTATAAACATACTCATGTGTATAAATGTGATTATTGTGGTCGTTTTGGTCATTTGGCCATGTTTTGTTTCGATTTGAAAAGAAATTTTCGTTTGCAAAATAATTACAAAGAAAAATCTATTTTTGCAAATGAACCACGTGTATTTCATTTCGATCAACGCAAACCATTCAAACCTCTACATTGCACAAATTGCAATCGTATGGGTCATGTTTACGATTTTTGTTTTGATCGTATCGGTGCACAAAATACGCCCAAACGGGTTCATAACCCTAGGACCTTAGATTTACATGATCGGGGTCATGTCCTAAGTTTTAGTGATACCAAAATGATTTGGGAACCAAAATGAGTTTTGTAACTATCGTTGTGATTTTTTTTGTTTTATAGTTGTTTTTGAATTTTAATGGTGATTTAGTTTTTATTAAGCTAAAATAAAATAATTTCATGATTTAAATAGCTAAGAACTTCTTATATATTCTTATATATGTATAATAAACATAAAACAAACTTTTATTTAAGTCCAAACTGCATTTCTCTCAAAATCCAGATTTTAAAAATGCCTATGCTTTTATTTTTCTCGCGGTCGACCGTCACGGTTGACCGTCGAAGTTTCTGGAAGTTGCTACGGTCGACCGCAAGAAATTCTTTTTGATTCTGTTCATTTCAGTATCGGGTTTCGGTTTCAATTGAATATTCTCTTCTGAACCCGACTCGTTCTCCACCATTGATCTCGTTCATTACCAGATCCAGACCATCCCTTCTTCTCCTTTTTGATCCGATCCTCTCTCATTTTCCCAAATTTGACATTTTCCCCAAAAATTCCCAGTTCTTCCCTCGGTCGCCTGCAGCTCCTCTTCGGTCGACCGCGGCCATCTCTTCATCAATTTCAGTTGGAAATTGATTGGATGATCTCTTCTCTCATCTTTTGATTTCTTTTCCTGCTCTAGAGTTTCGGTTTAGGGTTTGTTCATTTGTATTTCTTGTGTTCTATTTTCATTTCTAGGATTTTCAAATTCTGTCTAATTTCATATCTATTCAAACCTTAATTGATCATATCTGTCACAATGCCTCCTAAGAAGAGATCTAAGGCTGAGTCTGGTTCCTCATCTTCCATTGCCTCCCACTATGAGGATTATCTTCTGTTCAAACCACTTATTAAGAAATATAGGGAACTGTGTAAACTGAAAATCCTGCCTAGCTAGTAGATATATCAAATATGAGGAACTATCCATGTATGATATTCATGATATTTTACATGCTGTTGGGTTGGATAAACTGTTAGATATGGAACGTAAGGTTCCGTATTACCCATTTCTTGTTTATCTGTTTTATGCAAATCTGTCTGTCACCTATTCTGCTGATGGTCTCCAAACCATCACCACATATGTTAAAATATTCAGATCTCATTTTTTGCCGACGAGCTTGTGAGAATCCTTAAGATTCCAACAAGTGACGTTGAGCTTATGTCTATCGATCACACCGATCAGGCTGTGAACGATATCTTGTTTAAGGCTGGTTGCACCTATCCTATGAATAACAAATCACTCAATCCCACCGCTAAAATCATAGCTCGTATTGTTGCTCAAAATCTCATTCCCAAAACCGGTATCTTTGATCATTTTGCTCCTGATAAGGTTAATGTTGTTTATGCCATTTTTGCCAAAGTAAAAGTGAATTGGGCAAATGTTTTGCTTAAGAATATGGCATGCAAGCATTACAAATTTCTTCCCTTTGGCAGCTTCATCACCCTTATTCTTCAACACTTCGGTGTTGCTCTTACCAACGAACCCAAAGTTGATCCGGGTAAGGAATATTTTGATAGAGTTTCTCTCTTCTGTATGCAAATTTTTGACTCCTTATCTGATCCTGCTAAGCCATCATCTTCCCGTTCTTGGTCTAGAGCTTCCACCTCCTCCACTTTTGATATCTGTGCCCGATTGGATCGTCTTGAGACTCAGGTCTCAAGTATTCAGAAGGATGTTAGGACCATTCTCAGTTATCAGCGTCAGTCTCTTGAGATTCCGGATCCCTCTTCCAGCTCTGACTCTGATTCAGGTGAGGACTCTGAAGGAGGATCTGCTTCTAACTCTGGTTCGGGATCTGGCTCTGGCCCTGCTTCTGATGATGGTGGTGATTGACTCGTTGATTATTGGATTTTATGTTTATGTTTATGTTTATGTTTATGTTTATGTTTATGTTTATGTTTTTGTGAAAGAAAACTTGATACTTATGTTTTGCTTTGAGTTGTAATAACTCTATGGTTTGTGTGGAAAACTATGTGTTATTATGGAACAAATCATGTATGGTTTGTGTGGTAAACAATGTAGTTTTGTGGGACTAATTTGGTTTATTGTGATTATGTTAGTTTATCATGAACAATGTATGGTGAAAACAATATTTATGTCTTGTTTTGTGAAAACAAATATGTGGTATTGTGAAAACATGTTGCTAATGATGCTTTATGCTTGGTTTGGACTTTAAATTTCAAATGTTTATGGATGTGTATGAATGATTATGATTATTTAGCTCCTATATATGATATTTATATGTCATTTATGCAAATTGACAGGGGCAGCTTTTGACCATACACTTGGTTATTATATGTGCTTATATGAAGGGGGAGCGTTGCTCCTAGTTTCTATTTTTTCTTCCTTTTTGATGTTGTCAAAGGGGGAGAAAATCTACATGCATGTGGTTTTTTTTCATATTCATGTTGTATACATATGGTTTATTCATATTCATATTCATGTTATATATGTTTGGTTTATATATGGTTTATCAACATGTACTTCATATCATAATAAATTGTTTG